>JACEFZ010023290.1:105000-220000 GCA_014155875.1 Cepaea nemoralis | reverse complement strand
GCACTAATCCCTAAGCTACCATACTTGTACCAGTATTACAGTAGAGAAGTGAAACTGCGATGCACTAACCCCTAAGCTACCATACTTGTACCAGTATTACAGTAGAGAAGACCGCGCTGTTGCTGTTTCCATTAATGTGATAAATACAGCAATTGTATCTTTATAGTATACAGTCATGCTAGTGGTGAAAGTGAAATTGCTTCTTTGTTGGTGTTGTTTCGTTTTCTTATTCTTATTCTTTATGGCTATTTTTCTTATTGCAATTTATTGTTGTGTTTATTCTTAGTGTCTATTGTTGTTGGTAGTTTTGTAGTACTTATTGTTCTTATTTATTCTTATTTTTATTCTTGCTGTCTATTGTTGTTCTTATTCTTGTTGTTTATTTTTATTGTTGCTCTTGCGTTTATTGTGATGTTGTCTGTTTTTGTGTGCTTTTTGTTGGTTCTCGTTGCTCTTGTTAAACTTTTTTTTGTTGTTCTGGTTCTTTATGTATTTATTCTTCTTGATTTTGTTCTTGTTCTCGTTGTTTGTGTTCTTACTGCTTTTGCTCTCATTGATTTTGTTCTTGCTGTTCTATTTCTTGTTATTCCCGTTAGTCTTGTTTTTGTTTTCTTTTGTTCTTGACATTCTTATTCTTCACTTTTATAATCTTAGAGGCCAAGGTCTCTTCTCTATTTTGTTTGCGTTTATCTTGTTCGTATTGTTGTTCTCCTTGTTCTTATACTGTTTGTAATCTTCGCTGTTGCTCTTCTACTCAAGTTCTTCTCCTCCTTCTCCTCATCCTCCTCCACACCAGTGACGTCTGGTAGGATACAATTACAATTAACAGTTGAAGCAGATATAAACATGCAACCTCCAACATGAGCGTGCTTATCTTTTTTAGCCCCAGAAACACATTATTTCTGACAGAGAACAGCCGGCGGTCTGGGCTGACTTCACGGCTGTTTATAAGCCCACACAAGGCACAAACAACAGGCAGAATTAACGCACAAGCTGACAGACCTGTATGTGTGGCCAAATATATTCCGCTGCAAATATTTCACAATGACTGATAACCTCATTGCTATTTATTAATTACGCACTGTTTGCAATGGCTTCTTTTGTGTGCGTTTCTTACGTGGATTTCTCATGTTGTTGCCTTCGCATTTCACACATTTTGAGTAATGGTCTTCGCTCTATGTTTTGAATAGTTTAGTTTAACAGCAATAGAGATACTACACAATCTTATATAATACTTCCACATTGTATCTGTAAGAGGTAGTATACACTTTCATGACTTGTTGTTGTTGCTGTTCGTTTTATAGTCCATGCTGTGTGCCGTTGGTTATCATGCCTGCCCACAGCCTTCTGTCTTGTTTACTACCAATAATTTCTTTTACTCATTTTCCCCGAGGCCATAATGTCAAACACTATGCATCTTCTGTCTCGGTCTCTCCATGACTCTCTTTCCATTCAACTTTCTCTTTGTGAAGATGTAGTCTGACTAATTTCTTCTGATGCCTATAACTAATTCTCATGTAAGGTAAAGATATCATCACTGATGTGTTTATCTGAGTTTTATACTTCTGTAACTTCAATGTTTAATGTTAATTTGTCTTCTTTTGCCCCTCCTTGTTCTTGTTCTTCTTGTTCTTCTTGTTGTTCTTCTTCTTCTTGAAGTACTTAGATTGGAGCAGGCATCATCACGACTTTCCAGTCCTCTCCGTCAATACATATTTGTATGATGTTGGTGTTACTTATATCTTTATTTGTTGTACAACTGTTGAAGCTTTCTGTACACATCTTTCTCTGACGTTCTCTGCGTCTCTTCTCTAGCATGTCCCCACATAAGGCTAATTTGTCTAGTCACATCATCGATTGATATATTCATAATTTCATTTATCTTATCTGTAATGGTTTTGATGGGTGATCTTTTAATTCGTGTAGCTCCCAACACCTGAGTGTTTTCTACTCTGTTAACGACATATTTAATAATATAATAAAAACAACATCTCCACTGCCTCCAGATTTTTCATCATTTCAATGCCCATTGTCCAGCATTCGCTTTCATACATTTTAATGCACACGCGCTAGGATGGGATAGATCTGGGATAAACAGGCAGGGATATGCCCTTGAGGGAGCTTTTATGTCTTCAGACTATGTATGTAGTCACAATGAAGGGCCTGCAAAGACGGCAATGAGGCCAGGAGCGCAGATACAGCCATTGCTCTTGCAATGGCCGCTCAGACGGCAAGACCAGAAACTCTGTGGTAGGTATTAGGTGATCATGGAAGTGACCATCTACCTTCTTATATCCTGGTGTCTCATGTTAGACAAAATGTCACATAACAATTTCCTGTTATGGGTCTGTGATACAATAGCACCATCACATGCTATAGGCCTATAGCAAGGAGGCAGGGGAGGTCAGTCGTTCCCTTACTGTGACAAGCGACGAGCCCAGGCCTCGCTCTAACTTAAGCATTGACAACATCAGAAAGTCATGTGAGGCTTTTAAGCATGATGGGAATTCAGAGATGGAACAAACATATAGAGGAAATATGGGTGAGTTGGGGGGGGGGGGGATAAACGGCAGCAAGCAAGGAGGTTGTTTCTAGAGCCCAAAGAGGATGAGAAGAAGCTAACTATAATGAATAGCAACTAAGATCGAAGGGGTAATTTCTGGTAGTTGCATATTTAAATGAGTAGAAAGCAGCCCTCTACCTCATTTTTTTTAGTTTGTTGCGTATCCCTCACGGGACGTTGCAGTCAACACCAGCATTTTTCAGCTGCCGTTGATGTACTAGGCAAGTGTTACGTTCAGTAGTTTGCCATTGCTTTCTGAACGACCGGCCCCCATACCAGCACGTTATAACACAACGCGACACGGTCTGCTGCACAATTCGGTCGCAGCTGAGCTTCGAACGCCTGGTAGCCGGCACACGAACAGCGTTCGCAAGCCTTTAGCATGTTATATAATGAAAATTGTCCTCCTTTGACAACTGACTAGAAGGGCGAGGCATTCCATGATTCCTGAAGAGATCTGTGAAGCAGACAGACCACAATGACAAGAACACCAGTGTTGCAAATATTGCATCAGAGATGCAGCTCACTGGCAACATCAGTTACACAACATACGAGGACATCGTACATTAGAAATATGTGACATACGTGCGGATGACAGCTAGACGAATACTACGTAAAGCCAGCCCCCCCCCCCCCCCCCCTGGAAATACAGAAGAATATGTCCGCATTTTATATAAACAAGAACAAACAATTACAGAGGTCTCTTAAAGCAGTGGTTTCTTAACCATTTTTTTAAAAACCCATGCACCCTTTCATCATATGTTCAGAATGTCAGCACCCCCCCCCCCCTCCCTTTTTCCGTATATCCTCCCTATAAATTCCCCTCCCCCAAACCTACACTGTGTACGTAAAAATGAAAGCTAAGTTTAAAATCACATACTACAACAAGTCTAGACATCTACATACAATGTGATCTGCAGGTCTACTTACGATATAAAACGAATATCAGAAGGGCGAGAAGTACAGAACCGTAAAGTATGGAGGGAAAAACAATATCAAGTAATCGGTTCTTGTATTAACGCGATCTTGAAATAATCTTAATTTCCCCCCCCCCCTCCTGGAGACCCTAAAATCCCCCCCCCCACCCCGGGGGGGGGAGGGGGGAGGGATAATTCCCCACAGGTTGAGAACCACTGTCTCAAAGAGATTCTATGGAAGAAAAGAGCTTATTAAAGAAATACAAAGACACAAGTGAAACAATTCGGCCACAATAAAAGACACAGTCCTAGTAAAAGAAACAACTGGAAAAAGAATGAAAGGCAGGTTAACAAGAGGTAGACAACGATACAAATGGGAAGATATCATCAGGAGATGGACGAACAACAGTGTGCCAGAGTGTACAACAAGGTGAAAGAGAGTGATTGGAGATCCACTGTAGCCAACCTTCATTGCAGAGACGGCACCTGATGGATTGCTCCATTATTCCCATAGTTAGATTATTTTTGTATTTCCACACACACACTCACACACACACACACACACACACACACACACACACACACACACACACACTCGCCCTCCTCTCACAAACACACACACACAGAGGAGAGAGAGAGAGAGAGAGAGAGAGAGAGAGAGAGAGAGAGAGAGAGAGAGAGAGAGAGAGAGAGAGAGAGAGAGGCATTTAACATTAAGAACGTCACTTGTCCCCAGAAATCTAAAGGAAATTCCCGTGCAAGCTGACTTTAGAGACGACTTCCGGTTCAACCAGTTTGCCATCACCCTGGCTGCCTACGTCGGGGAGAAGGTCACCAGCAGCACCTGGGAGAAGCTGATGCGCGTCCATCTCCTGGACAAACTGCTCATGACGTCCACAACTGTGGCAACAGACGACAGGTCTAGCCCGGATTTCTCCAGATCATACGTCTCGGAAAGCGGTTTGCTCGTGGAGACAGATCCGAAAGTATTTGAGTAAGTTGTGGGGAATTTAGGGATGATCATACATCAGTATTTATAGTCACATGTGTTGTTGATTCTTCAGCTGTTGTGCTGTGCTCCTTTAATTTGATGCCACGTTGAAAAGGTAAGTATTCGCTTCTGTCTTGTAAAAACAGTATAGGGTGTATTTTTAATGACTGTGTGTTTTTGAAAATATTGCCGTTCCAAGTTTTGTATTCACCCTCAATGGAGTTCATGCAACATAAAAGGTAAATACAAAACTTGGAACAGCAATATTTTCAAAAACTCCACAGTCATTAAAAATATACCCTGTATAATGTAGGCAGATATTTACTTCTATCATTTCATGGATTTACATTGTTGAAAAGTATTTGCTTCTACCATTGCATGACATTATAATGTTGGGGAGTATTTGCTTCTACCACTAATGAAATTATAATGGTGGGGAGTCTAGTGATTTCCTATCTACTTAGGAAAACGCTAGGTCATTCTGTATACAGCGGACTGTCCACAACTGAGTGGGGAGCGCTAGACGTCACTGCTGAAGGCAATTAGCAACGACACTACCAACCTGCACCACAATGGAGAGTAGATTCCGAAGATCCGTGACATTTGCGTATCTCTCACGGCAGTAGAGACAGCTGAGGACGATTAATAGTGTCTCGGGGAAGTGGCCGTAACGTTACCAGATGTCGAAAGCCTCGATGTAATCCATGAAGGCAAAGCTCATGTTGCTCTTCAAGTCCACGACAGAGGATTTTAACACTGTAAAAGCCAGACTTAGGCAGTCGCCAAATCACAAACTGTCCGCGACTTCCAGACTTCCAGAGGTGCTAAGAATGGAAAGGAAGTAGAAGGTTAGCATCTCTATTGATTATTCTCAAGAGTCGCTGATATTGAAGGAAGTAGTAAGATGCACCCAGTCCAATAGGCGCTGTTACTGGTGGCACTGGTGTTATGGTGGCACTGGTGTTATGGTGGCACTGGTGTTATGGTGGTGGCACACAGCGTCGGTTAGGGAAGGTAGAGACACGGTGGTCCAGAAAATCCATGAAGTGGACGAGAAGAGAGTGCATAGAGCGGAGCAAAAGCTTCAGCATGACCAGCAGGTATCGCGTTAAGGGACCTTACAAAGGTCTCTGACATGGCGCGACGTGTGGCACATGACACCCTTGACACCACGTTTCACAGTCAGATCGCTATACGATGTCCTACCAACATCAGCTGACCTGACTTAAGAAAGTCCTACGATACGGCTTGTGGTCTGTTGAGAGAAACCCTCATGCCGGCAATGGAACAACCGAACAGATCAGCTAAATGCAGGAAAATGGTCCGTGGCTCTGCCTTCAGAGGGGAGGTAAATCAGAACCTTCATAACTCAGTCAATAATGACAATGAACTTTCGCTGTCTCGTGTCGACCCAACCAGACATGCTGTCAAGTAAGAACCTAGCATGTTAGCCCTGAACATTGCTGACTATAGGACACCTTACACCGCATTAGACACCGGGGTAATGAAATGTCCGAACACGCACCACCACAGTCAAGTTGCGATAGCAGTCGCTGATGACACAATGAGACGAGGGGCCCTATCCGCAGTAGAAATAAGGGCACCCAGTCTACAAACACAACAGTCATAGCACTGGAAGAGGGATGACTTCGTCTCAGCGCAAGCAGACATGTGGCTTCTCCAATTATGGGATCGATGGTAAGAAGGCCGTGTGGTTGCACAGTCGTTCTTTACGATATAGCGGTACTGAGAGAGCGGCTAAACGGCAAAAGGATTTTAGAAAAAAGGTAAACATGCCCTGAGAACGTCGAACGAGGTGCATAACCCACAGCATTCCGAGGGCAGGGTGTAATGCTGGTAGGCACACATATCGGTCAATTAGTGTGATTAATGCAATTAGGCGGGGGTGCTAGCGAAGTTGATTGACAAGTGCGCGATACTATCATGTTCACGGTCCACGGACGCGGGTTCGGCACCTGGGCTAGTCGCTTGCCAAAGTGAGGACCACCTGTACCCTCTTGCTCTCAGGCCTACAAAATGGGTTGGCTCTATCACATCACAGACGCATATCAGGAAACTGCATCGAGACAAACACGAACTCAATCAGCAATGAGCTTATATCTTGACGATGGATTTCAAGATGCCAAAGCACAGCACAAGAACGACAGAAATGGGTGAGAGAGTGTAAGGAAAACAAAGAGAACGCTGAGTGCATCACGTGGGTGTTGATTGTCTATCATCTGCTTGGGTCATGCTGTGTCTAATGTTAAGTTTGAGTCCTTGACCGGCTTTTTCACAGCTGAGATCATGGCTGATATTCCTTTAGAAGAGACGCTCAGGATAACCAGCGTGGAAAGGATGAGTGAGAGTGGTCTGTATAAACATCGTTGCTTGCAATCAGAACCTCTGCTTCCCTTCTACAATATTCAAGTAGCTCATATAAACGAAAATCCAACTTTAAAGTAGCTCAAATAAATGGCTACTTTTCATTTGCGCATTAGTGCCCCAAAAGTGGGTGCACAGCTATCTAATCCCACGTCCCAAGAACGACAAGGACCATTCAGGGCTCAATGGCTATAGGATTCTCACCTTTCAGAATAAATACATTTGGCCAGGTGTTACAGAAGATAGTTGCCGTTAAGTTGCTGGAATACTTGGACAGGGACAAGCTACTCCAAAGAAGACTGGGGAGTTGCTGAACAAAGAAAGACAACTGTCAAACGCAGCACTATTTGCTTTTGATGCTTTGATGGATTCCAGATTAGACAGAAAACAATGGCAGTAGCAGTGGATCTTGGGGACGCATACGACAGAGCCAGATATGATCTCTTGATGGACACTCTTATGGAGATGGGTGTTACTCCCTGAATGGTGAACTGGATAGCAGCTACCCTGCACTCTCGTAGGGTTGCCTTGGTCCTCGAGGTGTGCATTATCACCCCGGGATTACCACAAGGATCTGTAATCTCACCTGTGCTACTTAATGTTTGCACAAGAAAGATTGCAAACATTGCGGCACCTGGAATTGCAGAAATATTGATATTTAAAAATGATGTCCTTGCTTATAGGCAAGGGAGAGACAGGATTCAAATTGTATAAGAGTTGCAATAAACAAAGTGATCGATAGGTGCATAGATGGTGCTCTCTACATAATAGGATTTTTAAGTCTAATAAATCTCACAATACTTCTTCTTCTTCTTCTTCTTCAGCATTCCGAGCCATTGAGGTTCTTTGCTGCAAATACAATCTGTCTCCATTCGTCTCTCACAATACATCGCAGGAATATTAACAGAGAAAGTAGTCTACGTTACCTGAAAATTACTTGTAAAAGAAGCTTGTCCTTCAAGGATCATGTGGTAGGAGTTGGTATCAGATCTAAAAAGGAACTAGGTACACCAAAAGATTATGACAGCAATGGGCGTGGAGCAAAGAATGTTGATTACTCTATCAACACCTGCTTATCTCAGTAACTGAGTATGCACTAGAACTGCAGTGTCGAAGAGTCAGCTGATGAAACCAGAGCGCATACAGAATGAAGCCATGTGCGTGATCCTGGGTTGCACAGTGGGCACACCGATAGTGTGTATGAGATACACCCTAGCTTTGCCAACGAATGCTTGATCATAGTGCAGCAGACTAAGTCTCTCAGTGGCCGCAGACAAGGAACATCTCCTGCATGAAGCCCTGGACACAACTAAGAGCCACAGGCTGATAGAAACATCACGGATGGCTCAGGCAGAGGACACAATACGGAAGTATGTATGCTCGAAAATATTGGGAAAGGAGATGAATGGGTCAGAATCCTAGTGATATGTCAGATGTTTCTCTCTTTGTCTCGCTCTCTCTCTCGCCCTCTCGTTCCCGAAGTGTTCCCGCTCGCCAAGTGTAATTACAAAAATTTAAAATAATAAAAAGAAAGGCCGAATGTAAGACGGGCATGCGTGCCCAATTTGTGACCTTTTGAAAATAAAGTTCGTTCGTTATTTCGTTCATTCCCTCTCTCCCTCTTTCTCTCCCTGTCTCTGTCACCGCATCACCCTCTCTCTCTCTCTTTGTATGCGTGTATGTGTATGCCTGTCTGCTTAACTAACTATTAGAGTCCCGGGGGAAATCCCTACCCCGGGATTACACAACAGTTATCTCACTATCATCCTTTCTATTTCAGTATCGGTCCCTTGGCCCCAGCGGCGACCATGTTCACCAATGCCGAGGACATGGTCAAGGGTCTGAAGTTCTTCCTGGGCGATCCACTCATGCTGTCACAAGCTCGCATGCCAGGCCCTCTCCTGGAGGAGTTGATGGTCCCAAGAACCCTGCTGCCTATTGTCTATCGTGCTGGTATCGACAGAAGCAGCTACATTTGGCCAGTTCCGGACTACAATGTCGGCTACGGAATGGGCTTTTTCACGAACGTATATCGAGGTTAGAGGGAATGTTACTGTTTGAATGTAAAATGTAATCAAATAAAAAAAAATACGAGCAATAATACTCCCTACGTGGTCCAAAGAGAAGCAAGGTTAATGCTGTGGCTAGAACACTCGCCAGCCGATCTTGTGGTCATGTCTACGAATCCCATGAAGACTGATTTATAAAATTGACCAGGGTCCGAGGTCGACCCAGTGAAAATGGAAACCAAAAAATGTCTTGGATGTAAAGGCGGCTGTTGATGTATTGACTCGTCGCCCATCCAGTGCCGATGGTTCTATACAAATAGGGAACCAGCACTACATACCTGCCAAAACACTGTTATTCATAATTTGAACTGTAACTGTAAATAATGTAACTGTAGCTCGTTATCAATTAACTTGAACAGCGCTTTGGTTTTGAACCAGAAGAATAAATAAGGTCGAATCGCAGACATGAGTGTAATCGAATCAATCGCTGTTTAATTTGTACATAGCTCATCGGCTTTGCATATCATCAAATATTCTGTCAACGTGTACCCGTGCCTGGTGGACTACCAGGACGGTCGGTACTTATATTATTGACAGTAATATTAATGTTAGCTCACACAAACCTTTTAAATGATTGTTTCCGAGTTACGTGACATGTCTTTCAATTCACCTTCTGTCTATCCTCAAGGTCCATTTCTCGCCGCTTCTGAATGTTAACTAATTTCCTCGGCAGTCGGTTAATTCATTCTCAGCGTCATCTCATATGAGCGTGTTACAATGTATGTCTTTTCTCTCTGTAACTCATATTCCAGCCACTTTGTACATGTAAAACTATTGGTTCGCCAGTTTGAATGTCCATGATAGCGTTCATGCACCGCCTGCCATTCCAAACTCCAACAAAGTCTGTCTGTTGTTCGGTGACGTCAGAATGGCGTTTCTCTCTGTTGACAACTAGTCTCCTAGTTTCTCTGTGCGGTTTTCGCTTCTAGGATATACATCTATTTTCTGTGACGTAATTGTGGGCATAGCTATATGGTAATACCCATTAGCATTAAAGCATTTAAAAAAAAGTACTGCATTGCTTTACTTCCTATACAAGACATCCAGTATTCCCCATGGCGTGAAAAGAGATCCTTTACGTCTTTTAAAACACAGTCTGAAGCACCCTCGAGCAAGAAGTGTTTACCATCAACAACAATTGTGAGAAGAGGCTGCGGGTGTTGTGCATGTGGTGCTATCGAAAACATGCACAGAGCATTCTCCCCTCAGATACATACAAATTGTACTATTTCTGAGGGATAGAAACATACATAGAATATGACTCAAAGCAAATATTAAATATTGAAGAGAATTCAGTTGTGACATGACCATAATGAATAAGTTGAAGATCCATTTCAGAAAAAACATAGGAGACAAAATGTTTGAGAAATGGTGAGGTTCATCAGAGATTAAACTATTGCTCAGAAGTGTGGAAACCTGTCAATGACGTGAGTTTCACCAAGGAATAAATTGTTGCTCAGAGGTGTGGAAACTTCTCAATGACGTGAGGTTCACCTAGGATCAAACTGTTGCTCAGAGGTGTGGGAATCTCTTAATGACGTGAGGTTCACCAAGGAAAACTTGTGCCCAGACGTGCGAGGACCTGTCACTGACGATCTATGCGACAATGGAACGTACAACAGAGGACAGACATCAGCGAAGTTTGAAAACCAGATAACATGCCGAACAACGTGATGATAATTAACGTCGCCATAATATTACCCACATGGTAGACACTAAAGTGAAAGTATTAGTTATTGGATTTCACATACGTTAGTTCATAGCACTATGTGGAAAGCCAACCAGTTCCTTTCCTTATATCTCATTTCTTTACATAGATATATCTGATAAGATATCAGAGTCTTTTGGGGACTTTAAAACCCTGACAGCTGGAAGTTGAGGCTAATCGCAGTGATGCCAAGACAGGGTACCATCCACTACAGTAACATAATCCTATTGTCTGTGTCCAATATTACTAAAACTTATCAAGCATAGCTCTCGTGGTTACTGACATCAAATTAGCACAAACAACCAGAAAACATGATTGCCGAAAGTTTTCCTATTTCGGTAAAGTGAAATGTTAACTTTTCCTGATGATAAAAGTTAAGTGAAATATTATACTCCTCAATCTGTGTCAGTAAAGTGAAAAATTACTTCCCTAGTTGTAAAAGTTAAGTGAAATATTATCCTTCTCAAGCTCTGTCTGTAAAGTGAAATGTTAGCTTCTTCTATCATAACACTTAAGTCAAATACTCGTATTATTTAACTTTTGATGTGAAGCTTACTACTACAGTGGCGTCGATGCGTGCTTTTTTTAAAAAACGGAACACTCTTGTAATGAAACAGTTTAATACAGTGGTTCTCAACCATTTTTGGCACATGCCTCCATATGCATCATGCTTCACCATATGTTGAGAATGGCATTCCCCCGTCCCCCCTTCGTATTTCCTCCCTATAAATTACCCCCCCCCCCCCTCCCACCAGGCCCTACACAGTATACATAAAAATGGAAGCTAAATTTAATAACAAGCCTAGACATCTGCATAAAACGTGATCTGTGGCTCTACTAACGTTATACAACGAATTTCAGAAAGGCCGGACGTTCAGAACCGTAAAGTATGGAGGGGAAAACAATATCAAGTAATCGGTTCTTGTATTAACGCAATCTTGAAATAATCTTAATTCTCCCCCCCCCCCCTCCCCCATGGAAACCCTACAACCCCCCCCCCCCCCCCCCTAGGTGGGGCGGGGGGGGGGGATTCCCCACCGGTTGAGAACAATTTGTCTAATTGGAGGAGAACGGATAAATGCCACTCCGAATGCCGTGACATAGTATACACCCTCCTGTAGTCCTGGGAATTCACGTTCCCAAGACAGCATCCCGTATGGGATCATCTTTCATGTGCATCTTAGCCTTAAAGCAGGAATACATGGATATCAGCCTCCTAGCCAGTGTCTAAACAATGAATTTACTGATTACATACTTTCACAGGATTCCAGATTCCATGGGCTGGCAGTACCACCCATGGCTTCAGCTCCCTAATGTGGCTCATCCCTGAGAGAAATGTTGGTATCTTCCTTTCCATTAACGGACAGAAACATTCAGAAATGCCGCTTGCAACATTACAGGTACAGTTGGACATATGCTAACTTTGTGTTTCAGTGGCTGTTGTCATTGATTGTTGGTTGACCCATAAACACAGATGCTCCGTCACAGTTTGCAGAGCCCTCGGTGTCAGGATGCCCCGTCACTGCTCGTAGAGTCCTCGGTGTCAGGATACCCCATCACTGCTCTCATATCCCCATTGTCTGGAGACTAATCCTTCCAGTAGCACACTGATTACTCATATCTCGAGCTGTTCTTGGGGTAGCCGCGCTAGTGTAAGGGCCTGCCAACCCACTGGTTATGGGTTAGATCCGCGCAGGGATGTATTGGAATGTCTAAATTTGACCTGGACTCTCAAGTGGACCCAGCCTACAATGGGTATCAGGAAAGGCGTGACACTGACCACATCACCCAACTGGATGCCGATAATCTATAAATATGTGGGTCTAGCAACACATGCCCACAGCACAGTAAGACATGTACAAGAGTCCTTGACTGTACTGTATCGGGTACAAGAGTCCTTGACTGTACTGTATCGGGTACAAGAGTCATTGACTGTACTGTATCGGGTACAAGAGTCATTGACTGTACTGTATAGGGTACAAGAGTCCTTGACTGTACAGTGTCGGGTACAAGAGTCCTTGACTGTACTGTATCGGGCACAAGAGTCCTTGGCTGTACTGTATCGGGTACAAGAGTCATTGACTGTACTGTATCGGGTACAAGAGTCATTGACTGTACTGTATCGCGTACAAGAGTCCTTGACTTTACTGTATCGGGTACACGAGTCCTTGACTGTACTGTATCGGGTACAAGAGTCCTTGACTGTACTGTACCGGGTACAAGAGTCCTTGACTGTACTGCATCGTTCACAAGAGTCCTTGACTGTACTGTATCATTCACAAGAGTCCTTGACTGTACTGTGCTGGGTAGTTGTTTAATACGACTCCGCTTAGAATGCAGGCTAATCCACAACTCAACTGCCTCGAACAAGTGTGTGCATCTAATGCCGTGCCACAATGTAACTTTTTAGTCCAGACTGGAGAATTCCTAACTTATCTAGTCTGTTAAGCCCATCATAGGTGCCCTTGAAGTCATGGCATATACCATCTCATTTCCCGGCACTCCAGAAACACCTGTATAGTAGGTGCTGAGTGCGCCCATAATGCATAATTATCATTGATTAGTGTCGACGTATACATTTGTAATTGTCAATCTGTCAATATGAAACCGATCGTGTATTCTGCAACATTTTATCGAATCAGTAACAAAACTTGTAGGAACTGAACTTGAGTCGGTCTACGAACAAAGATGGGAACATAGGCATATAAGGGTATGTGTTTGTGTTTAAATGAATCACAGAGAACAATTACATAGCCCTAGAATATAAACATTTGTTAAGAACTTTACATTGTAAGAGAAATTTAACATCAAAACTAACATCTCATTCAAAACAGGTGTGTTCGCTGGCGCTTTCTCTCTCTCTCTCTCTCTCTCTCTCTCTCTCTCTCTCTCTCTCTCTCTCTCTCTCTCTCTCTCTCTCTCTCTCTCACACACACACACACACACACGCACGCACGCACACACACACACACACACACACACGCACACACACGCACGCACACACACGCACGCACGCGTGTGTGTGTGTGAGAAAGAGAGTGTGTGTGTTTGTGAGTGTGTGTGAGTGTGAGTAGTACTTTGTACGAAGGGGGTTCAGAACGTAATGCACCACATCGTTTATCTCAGGAGCTGTTTATTCAAAAAGCATGCAATGTATACACATTATATATGAATATATCGTGTTGTTCAATGTAATCTCCATCAACTTGTACGGCCCTATGCCAACGTGAAGCAAGTGTACTTATTCCTTTCCCGTACCAAATTTTGTCTTGATCATGAAGCCGTTTCATCGCTGCATGAATAACTTCACTCTATCATCATTTTCAAACCTTTTCCCATAGAGTGCATCTTTATGTGGACCACATAGATGAAAATCAGAGGGTGTCAAATTGGGACTATAGGGTGGATGGGGTAGTACTGTCCAACCCAATTTGGTTACTGCTTCCCGTGTTTGCCAGACTTGTGTGAGGGCGCGTATTGTCGTGAAGGAGAAGCAGGTCTGCTGTATTCTTGTGTGGCCGAACTCTGCGAAAACGTTGATTGAGTTTTTTTCAATCTGTTAATGTAATCTTGAGAACTGATTGTCTCTCCTCTTGGCATAACACCCACAGGAATAACACCTTCAATGTCCCAAAAAGACAGTGATCATGACCTTTCTAGCTGAAGGACTTATCTTGAATTTCTTTCTTTGGGGCGATTGCGGATGACGCCACTCCATTGACTATATTTTTGTCTCAGGTTCGAAATGATGTGCCAGGTTTCGTCAAATGTAACGAGCTTAGCAAAAAAGTTCTCCCCATCAGCAGTCGACTCCAAAACTTCCATATACATCACACAGATGCTTGTGAATATTCACAAGAGTTTCCTTCTCTAAAACGATAAATTCTATCACAATTCACTGCTAATAGCGACAGTTGCCAACACGCTCAATTTCAACGGTTTAGGAAAGCCATATTATTTGGCCGGCTGGGTTGACATTTGGTGCACACAATTGGCGCATGCCATACTTGAAGTGTGCAAAATGTCACGTGTCTATCGTCATTATTAGCTTATAAAAAACAATGTGGTGCATTATTTTCTGAACGACCCTCGTATTTAAGAAATAGCTTTATGTACGAAGAAAAATCAGGTGGTGAGTCTCGCATACTGTTATCTATTCACTCTCGAACCAATGAAATCATTGATGTATTCCTTGATCCTGTTTAAGACCTTGCCAATAGGAGTTCTTTATAGCTGTAGTTTATGTCCAAGTGCCAGGAATGCTGTGCTGGATGCTCTTGTCAATTTAGTAGTTTTTTTTTTTTTTGAGAATGTGTAGGCCGTAGAGAATTAGAACAAGAATCGCCATGGCAAAAGTAGCCTTTAGCAAGATGAAAAACATACTGACCAATAAAAAGATGTCAATTGAAACGAGAAAAAGAGTGTTGAGATGCTACATAGAACCTGTACATATATATGGATGTGAACCTTGGACAATGCACATTCAGGCTGAAAAACATCTGATGGCTGTAGAAATGTGGTTTCTGAGGAAAATGCAAAGGATACCATGGACAGCCAGAAAGACCAATGAACAAGTCCTTCAAGAAACAAACGAAGATCGTAAACTGATTAGAGATATTAGACGCAGACAGTCAAAAATTTTTGGGCATGTTATGAGAAGAAATGGATTGGAGAATTTGGTGACAACTGGTAAGATCGAAGGGAACAGACCAAGAGGAAGACCTAGAATCAAATACCTGGATGGCTTGGCCTCGTGGCATGGTCGAGACAGAAACACTGAGTTGATCCACGACTCTGGTGATCGAGTGAGATGGCAAAACATGACCGCCCACGCTTACCGGCATGGCACATGATGGATGGATGGATGGTAGGCCGTCACCCTTCTCTAGCTTGGCAATAAAAGAATTTAATTACGTAAACCTATCTTTGCATAGTGTCAATTACCTGTCCGTCTGTCTGTCTGTCTGTCTGTCGGTCTGCCTGTCTGTCTGTCGGTCTGTCTGTCTGTCCTTCCCTCTGTCTGTCCTTCCCTCTGTCTCTCTGTCTGTCTGTCTGTCTGTCCCTCCCTCTGTCTGTCCCTTCCTCTGTCTGTCTGTCTGTCTGTCTGTCTGTCTGTCTGTCTGTCTGTCTGTCTGTCTGTCTGTCTGTCTGTCCACCCACCTCCATCAATTTGCTAAAAATAATATTAAGGGAGTCCGCTCCGTAGCGAAGGTGTAAAGAACGCAGTTGATAATCCCGCATACCGCGTTTCGAAACACAACTGCAGGCGATTTTACAGCAGACCGCCTTACTGTGGCTGTTTGTGATAATGGCGGTCGTTCAGAAATCAGTTGCAAACTACTCAATGTAAACTTGCCATGATATCACAGCTAAAAAATGCTGGAATTGACTGCTACGCCCACTAAAGGAATTGCAACTAACTTTAACTAATATTAAGTGACCAAAGAATTATATCAAGGGAAATAACTATTAAATATTTCGATGTCTATTTTACGATTTAATTCCCCTGCATTGTTGAACGGTTTTAGTCTCGGCTAGACTGCTAGACGGCGTCGTCTTGAACAGAGTACTACACCCGACATTTGAAATTAGCGGTCTGGTATGCGCATTGGGGCTGCATTACTGGACTGTGTGGCCATAGCTGTGGCAAAAGCTGAAAATTGTGAAAGATAATAATAACAACAGAAGATGTATGTATAGACAGTTCTGGAAAAGACTCCTCCACACTGGGATCGTTACTTGTTCTACAGAGTCCTTGCACAGAGTCCTCTATTGTTATGTCTTTTAGATGGAGTTTGGTCAACTAGTGGACAGTTTCACAGTGCAATGGAGATGTTCCTTGAATCAAATTTACCAATCATTGCTACCATGATCTTTTGCATTTCTTCTTAACCTAGTGGACATGAGCGTGTGTGTATGCGTGTACACATGTGTACATATCCGTGTGCGCATGTGTGTGTCTATGACCCTGTAATTATTTGAGTATGCGGTGTATTTTCTTATTGACTTACTACTCATCGAGAATTCCCGATTTTCAATTAGTCAATAAATGATCGAACATCTTGACTACGGCAGGATATATAACTATATATAATGAAAGATCCATGTAATTTCCCATCCCCAGCACACACAATAAAAAACAAACACATAGGCATGCTTGACAAGAGCCTCAGTTCACGTAAACAAAATAATAAATGTAAGGGGAAATTGATGAAAATAATGTTATAGTATTAGAAAGGCTAAGACGTAAATCTATCTTTCATCAATGAAATAATTAAAAATGCAACATAACTCAACGTCTGACGTTTCAGTCGTCGCCATCTTTGTAAAGTACAAAACAAACTTAAATATAAGAAAGTTAATGAGAAATTACAACATAATTAATGAATAAGTAATAGGTACAGTTACAGAAGAGAAGGTGAAGGACTGTTTTTTTTTCCATATCCTATTTACAGGACATTGCAGTCAACATCAGTATTTTTCAGTTGATGGTAATGTCATGTCAAGTGTTATGTTCAGCAGTTTGCATTGCTTTCTGAATTACCGTCTCATATACCTCCGTAAGTAACTAGCGCGACGCGATCCGCTGCCGAATCTCGCGCAGCTGTAGATGAAGGACGTTTTAAAAAAAAAATTTAATTCGCATATCCTTTACAGGACATCGCTGTCAACGGCAGCATCTTTCAGCTGTCTGTTGATTTCTTGGCAAGATTACGCTCAGTAGTTTGCCATTGCTTTCTGAGCGGCCGGCTCAGTATCCCGCAAGTCACCAGCGGGGGTCGAACCGCTCCCAGTTCTCGTCCGCTACGAGACTGCGTGATAAACGGGATTACGGAGAAAGTGGTTGTAACTCCTCGGCCAGAGAGACCGGCCCGATGAAGGACTACTGGCCAATAAATGAACTGTCCCGTCTATGTTGTAGTGCCTTGATTTGTTCACAAAACACATGTCTGTCGTAGTTGTCTGCTCTTGCTGAACCACATCAGTGGTTACCATCCTGTAGGTTGTGACCCTCAAGGTGGGCGAATGTGTGTTCTGGGAAGCGGTGTGGGAGGGGGGATGGGGAGGGAGGATGGGGGGGGGCGAGGGAGAGGATGGTCGACGCAGCAATTTGTTGCAGTTATTTTAATAGGGGTGGGGGATGCGAGCAAGCACAGTGGATATAATGTTTATATGCCTGCCGGATCTGCATCAATCCCTGTCTATGCAGCACTCTGTACCAGGCCGGCCTTGTGTACCACCCAGTCCAGCAAACTGAACAACGGGCCGGGGTCGGCCTGGTTCATAGGCTTAGCTCTCTTAAACTTTCATTTCTGGCTGTGCTGTTGTGGGTTCGTTGTACACGTCTGTCAGTTGGACTTAAATATGAGCAGCTCGTCCTTGACTTGGGGACACACATTATAAGTAACTCAGAAGTTGAAGTGTGATGACCTGACGGCCAGTGACAGTGGTAACAAGAAAAGCTAACCATCAAGCACACATTAGTCCAGTGCAGTTCCATTAGCAGGAACTAGTAGTGACACATCTGTTGACTACGCTCAAGTTCAAAGCCAGTTAACGCAAAGACAAGAAGAGAAATCTAAAATTGACAGTCATAAATTGACAGTCATAAATTGACAGTCATAAATTGACAGTCATAAATTGACAGTCATAAATTGACAGTGGAGAAGATTGCTATCACATTCAGTCAGCCCCTAATGGCTGTTTGTGATCTACCAGGCAATTTCGTGTTCAGTAGTTTGCCATTGCTTTTCGAACGAGAAGTCAACATGAAAATCCCAACAGACTGGCGTCTGGAATGAACTCACTACGCCGCCGTCAGAAGAGAATGTCTGTGGTCATAGACGTCTAGACGTTATTTCCGGTAATTCTAACTGAATGATACGAGACAGATAACTGACCACCTCATTCCCACCAGGCTGCATATGCGAAGACCCCACACTCCACGATCCGTTCCAGAGCTACTGTGATTTTGATTTTGTAACATTTCATGGCCTGTGTGAAGTGCCCTAATGCTGGCGTGCATACTACCCCTGCAGGCACAACTCACCCACAAATATATGGAAGGAGTTGCAAGGACAATATCTATATTAAGTGTATATTAAGCGATATATTAAGTAATGACGCGCGATTTGCAGGAATGTTCAGACTTACTTTAGCAAGAATAGGTAAAGGAGTATTTTATTGACTAGAAGAAGGCAATAGTCATGCCCGAGGAAGGTGTTTGGGATTTGAAAATAAGGACGGGATGTGGTGAACAAAATAAAACAAAAAACGTTACATAAATAGGCTTTCAGACTCAGCCGCCAGCAATAAGGGAAATTGGAAATCGTCTGAAGTCAGCCTTCAGTGCGAATTGGCCACATATTTTATTTCCTGCTCGTGATTCACTTGGATTTGAATTTTTTATGCAGCCATTTTGCTTTGGGGTAAAATTTGACTTTTCACAAATCATTTTCCGACCAAGTAATGACTTCTCAGAATCTCCAGGCCAATAAGGGAGGAGGGGGTGGGGTGGAGGGCTGAAAGGTACTTTAGTTTATGGAGTACCATTTTGGTTGTAATAATGTTTTCAAACGTCGGGTAAAACAATAGATAATTACATGCTGACCGTGCGTCTGACTGACTGAAATAATGTCCCATCTGTGTAGAGTCCAAATTAAAGATGGCTACTCAGTTGAAATGGACACGGGGACACAGTAATATGTTAGGTTGGGCGTTAGCCTTCCTTCACGTGCATCTGGTGAAATACTATCTCTTAACTTTGTATTGCAGAGGACGGTCTCACGTGTGTCTGTGTTTATCCATCTTCAATGATCCATTTCGAGAAAGATTACAGCCGAACGTTTGGCTAAGATAAAAATGTAGTATGCGCTTTACAGTGGCGTCACTGGGGTTGGTGTCACCCAGTGCGGTAAACTCTTGGTGTCACCCCTCTAGACTTTCACCATGATCTTCTTCCGAGTGTTCCTGTACCATATATAATCGCATATAGTAATGTTTGTAAAATAAGTCAAAAAGTTAATAAGGACATAAGAAAGAAAACAAATTGAACAATATAACTTCAATACTTCAGGTAAAACATAAATAAAGAACTTCGACAAACTCGGACAAAGTTAAATTTTTGTTATTTTGCTATGTCTGCTTTGTCAAATTTGCAATTTTTTTATTTTGGTGTCACCCCTTGATGGTGTCACCCGGTGCGGCCCGCACCCCCGCACCCCCCTAGTGACGCCCCTGGCGCTTTATATCTGGCCGGGTACACCACAGAAGAGTTCTGCAAAATGTCACTAAGGGCCTGATACAGTTTCCCGTGGAGTGCACAACAGCCGCCGCTGCTGTATGCCTGCATCCTAACAAGCTCGGGTTACAACGCCAGCAGAGGACCAAAGATCATATGGATATATCTTATCATTTTTAAAATGGCCCAAACTTTTGAATAACGACAACAAAAACTATAGCTATTAGTAAAGAAAGTATCAAGCAAATTGTGAAAATAACAATCAATGGGGAGTCACTTCAACTAATAGGTTACGTTCCTGTCTCTGGACACTTAATGATAGGTGGCGTCATGAGTAGGAAGAGATAACTCAGGAAATGGATACAACCAAACAGCATTCACCAATACGACACAGCTTCTCACGTCCAAACAGTTTTAAAAAAACAAACAAACACGAATTACAGTTACGAATGATCAAGTGTTGCTTTATACTTCATTATTGTACAGCGCTGTCAGGTCTTAGTCAGATATGACTGAGCTACGGTTTGACAGCAGACGTTACCTACTTTCTGTTAGCGCCGGATCTTGCGCGGTGTCCACCAAACCTGACATCCCACATGTCAACGTCCTAAGGAGCGCAACTGGAAGGGTACAAGCCTTACCCTAGTGTGAGCAAATGCAACCAAAAGACTAAATGTCATGGCAAGGCAGATCAGGCTCTAAGCCTTGGTCGCAAAATGGTCTCGGATGGAAGTTCCGTAAGGCGGAAAGGTAGAGAATTGCTTTGTTGATCCGACAGCTTCTGCAGCTTGTCTTGTTCCAGACGTATTGGTACTACCTTTCCTCTGGAGTAAACTAGGCATGCAAGCAGAGAGAGAGAGAGAGAGAGAGAGAGAGAGAGAGAGAGAGAGAGAGAGAGAGAGAGAGAGAGAGAGAGAGGGAGGGAGGGGGATCATGCTGCATTGGCAACACAAGGCATTGTGCAATATAGAAGTATAACTCCATTGTACAAACTATCGTCTATCAAGACGGCACTGTGCCTATCATTGAACAGGACAGATACCTACATGGAATTGGAATAAAAAATGTGAGGGTAGTAAAATTTAAGGTTTCCAAATGTGATTATATAGAAGAAGAGCAATATCCTCGCAGGAAAACCCAGAATAAAACAAAAACCTAGGACTGACGAAAACATTTCTGAATAAGATCAAGGTCAGACAATTTATATCCTTGTTAAAGGATATCAGCCAGAAAACGGGAAGACAACATTAGATGTTGGTGAACAGCAGCAAGAAATAGACAGGAAGATAAGGTTAACTGTTGGTGAACCCCAGCATGATATAATAATGTTACATGTTGGCGGCCAACAGCATGATATATTACTGGAAGGTAACGGTTCATGTTGGTGGATAGCAGCAAGATATAATAATGTTACATGTTGGTGGACAGCAGCAAGATATAATAACGTTACATGTTGGTGGACAGCAGCAAGAAATAGACAGGAAGATAACGTTACATGTTGGTGGACAGCAGCAAGATATAGTAATGTTAAATGTTGGTGGACAACAGCAAGATATAATAACGTTACATGTTGGTGGACAGCAGCAAGATATAATAATGTCACATGTTGGTGGACAGCAGCAAGATATAATAACGTTACATGTTGGTGGACAGCAGCAAGATATAATAATGTTACATGTTGGTGGACAGCAGCACGATATAATAATGTTACATGTTGGTGGACAGCAGCAAGATATAATAATGTTACATGTTGGTGGACAGCAGCAAGATATAATAATGTTACATGTTCGTGGACAGCAGCAAGATATAATAACGTTACATGTTGGTGGACAGCAGCAAGATATACTAATGTTACATGTTGGTGGACAGCAGCAAGATATAATAACATTACATGTTGGTGGACAGCAGCAAGATATAATAATGTTACATGTTCGTGGACAGCAGCAAGATATAATAACGTTACATGTTGGTGGACAGCAGCAAGAAATAGACAGGAAGATAACGTTACATGTTGGTGGACAGCAGCAAGATGTAATAATGTTACATGTTGGTGGACAGCAGCAAGATATAATAACGTTACATGTTGGTGGACAGCAGCAAGAAATAGACAGGAAAATAACGTTACATGTTGGTGGACAGCAGCAAGATATAATAATGTTACATGTTGGCGGCCAGCAGCATGATATATTACAGGAAGATAACGGTACATGTTGGTGGACAGCAGCAAGATATAATAATATTACATGTTGGTGGACAGCAGCAAGATATAATAACGTTACATGTTGGTGGACAGCAGCAAGAAATAGACAGGAAGATAACATTACATGTTGGTGGACAGCAGCAAGATATAATAATGTTACATGTTGGTGGACAGTAGCAAGATATAATAACGTTACATGTTGGTGGACAGCAGCAAGAAATAGACAAGAAGATAACGTTACATGTTGGTGGACAGCAGCAAGATGTAATAATGTTACATGTTGGTGGACAGCAGCAAGATATAATACCGTTACATGTTGGTGGACAGCAGCAAGAAATAGACAGGAAGATAACGTTACATGTTGGTGGACAGCAGCAAGATATAATAATGTTACATGTTGGCGGCCAGCAGCATGATATATAACAGGAAGATAACGTTACATGTTGGTGAACAGCAGCAAGATATAGACAGGAAGATAACGTTACGTATTGGTGGACAGCAGCAAGATATAGACAGGAAGATAAGGCTACATGTTGGTGGACAGCAGCAAGAAATAGACAGGAAGATAAGGCTACATGTTGGTGGACAGCAGCATGATATAATAATGTTACATGTTGAAGGCCAACAGCATGATATATTACAGGAAGATAACGTTACATGTTGGTGGACAGCAGCAAGATATAGACAGGAAGATAACGTTACATGTTGGTGGACAGCAGCAAGATATAGACAGGAAGATAAGGCTACATGTTGGTGGACAGCAGCAAGAAATAGACAGGAAGATAAGGCTACATGTTGGTGGACAGAAGCATGATATAATAATGTTACATGTTGGCGGCAAACAGCATGATATATTACAGGAAGATAACGTTACATGTTGGTGGACAGCAGCAAGATATAATAATGTTACATGTTGGCGGCCAACAGCATGATATATTACGGGCAGATAACGTTACATGTTGGTGGACAGCAGCAAGATATAGACAGGAAGATAACGTTACATGTTGGTGGACAGCAGCAAGATACAGACAGGAAGATAAGGCTACATGTTGGTGGACAGCAGCAAGAAATATACAGGAAGATAAGGCTACATGTTGCTGGACAGCAGCATGATATAATAATGTTACATGTTGGCGGCCAACAGCATGATATATTACAGGAAGATAACGTTACATGTTGGTGGACAGCAGCAAGATATAGACATGAAGATAACGTTACATGTTGGTGGACAGCAGCAAGATTTAGACAGGAAGATAAGGTTACACGTTGGTGGACAGCAGCAAGATTTAGACAGGAAGATAAGGTTACACGTTGGTGGACAGCAGCAAGATATAGACAGGAAGATAACGTTACATGTTGGTGGACAGCAGCAAGATATAGACAGGAAGATAACGTTACATGTTGGTAGACAGCAGCAAGATATAGACAGGAAGATAACGTAACATGTTGGTGGACAGCAGCAAGATATAATAACGTTACATGTTGGTGGACAGCAGCAAAAAATAGACAGGAAGATAACGTTACATGTTGGTGGACAGCAGCAAGATATAATAATGTTACATGTTGGTGGACAGCAGCAAGATATAATAACGTTACATGTTGGTGGACAGCAGCAAGAAATAGACAGGAAGATAACGTTACATGTTGGTGGACAACAGCAAGATATAATAACATTACATGTTGGTGGACAGCAGCAAGATATAATAATGTTACATTTTGGTGGACAGCAGCAAGATATAATAACGTTACATGTTGGTGGACAGCAGCAAGAAATAGACAGGAAGATAACGTTAAATGTTGGTGGACAGCAGCAAGATGTAATAATGTTACATGTTGGTGGACAGCAGCAAGATATAATAACGTTACATGTTGGTGGACAACAGCAAGAAATAGACAGGAAGATAACGTTACATGTTGGTGGACAGCAGCAAGATATAATAATGTTACATGTTGGCGGCCAACAGCATGATATATTACAGGAAGATAACGTTACATGTTGGTGGACAGCAGCAAGATATAGACAGGAATATAACGTTACATGTTGGCGGAAAGCAGCATGAAATAGACAGGAAGATAAGGCTACATGTTGGTGGACAACAGCAAGAAATAGACAGGAAGATAACGTTACATGTTGGTGGACAGCAGCATGATATAATAATGGTACATGTTGGCGGCCAACAGCATGATATATTACAGGAAGATAACGTTACATGTTGGTGGACAGCAGCAAGATATAGACAGGAAGATAACGTTTCATGTTGGTGGACAGCAGCAAGATATAGACAGGAAGATAAGGCTACATGTTGGTGGACAGCAGCAAGAAATATACAGGAAGATAAGGCTACATGTTGCTGGACAGCAGCATAATATAATAATGTTACATGTTGGCGGCCAACAGCATGATATATTACAGGAAGGTAACGTTACATGTTGGTGGACAGCAGCAAGATATAGACAGGAAGATAACGTTACATGTTGGTGGACAGCAGCAAGATATAGACAGGAAGATAAGGCTACATGTTGGTGGACAGCAGCATGATATATTACAGGAAGATAACGTTACATGTTGGTGGACAGCAGCAAGATATAGACAGGAATATAACGTTACATGTTGGCGGAAAGCAGCATGAAATAGACAGGAAGATAAGGTTACATGTTGGTGGACAACAGCAAGAAATAGACAGGAAGATAACGTTACATGTTGGTGGACAGCAGCATGATATAATAATGGTACATGTTGGCGGCCAACAGCATGATATATTACAGGAAGATAACGTTACATGTTGGTGGACAGCAGCAAGATATAGACAGGAAGATAACGTTTCATGTTGGTGGACAGCAGCAAGATATAGACAGGAAGATAAGGCTACATGTTGGTGGACAGCAGCAAGAAATATACAGGAAGATAAGGCTACATGTTGCTGGACAGCAGCATAATATAATAATGTTACATGTTGGCGGCCAACAGCATGATATATTACAGGAAGGTAACGTTACATGTTGGTGGACAGCAGCAAGATATAGACAGGAAGATAACGTTACATGTTGGTGGACAGCAGCAAGATATAGACAGGAAGATAAGGCTACATGTTGGTGGACAGCAGCAAGATATAGACATGAAGATAACGTTACATGTTTGTGGACAGCAGCAAGATATAGACAGGAAGATAACGTTACATGTTGGTGGACAGCAACAAGATATAGACAGGAAGATAACGTTACATGTTGGTGGACAGCAACAAGATATAGACAGGAAGATAACGTTACATGTTGGTGGACAGCAGCAAGATATAGACAGGAAGAAAATGTTACATGTTGGCGGCCAACAGCATGATATATTACAGCAAGATAAGGTTACATGTTGGTGGACAGCAGCAAGGTATAGACAGGAAGATAAGGCTACATGTTGGTGGACAGCAGCAAGATATAGACAGGACGATAACGTTACATATTGGCGGCCAACAGCAGGATATATTACAGGAAGATAACGGTACATGTTGGTGGTCAACAGCATGATATAATAATGTTACATGTTGGCGGTCAACAGCATGATATAATAATGTTACATGTTGGTGGACAACAGCAAGAAATAGACAGGAAGATAACGTTACATGTTGGTGGACAGCAGCAAGATATATTAATGTTACATGTTGGCGGCAAACAGCATGATATATTACAGGAAGATAACGTTACATGTTGGTGGACAGCAGCAAGATATAGACAGGAATATAACGTTACATGTTGGCGGAAAGCAGCATAAAATAGACAGGAAGATAAGGCTACATGTTGGTGGACAGCAGCATGATATAATAATGGTACATGTTGGCGGCCAACAGCATGATATATTACGGGAAGATAACGTTACATGTTGGTGGACAGCAGCAAGATATAGACAGGAAGATAACGTTACATGTTGGTGGACAGCAGCAAGATATAGACAGGAAGATAACGTTACATTTTGGTGGACAGCAGCAAGAAATAGACAGGATGATAACGTTACATTTTGGTGGACAGCAGCAAGATATAGACAGGAAGATAAGGCTACATGTTGGTAGACAGCAGCATGAAATAGACAGGAAGATAAGGCTACATGTTGGCGAACAACAGCATGATATATTACAGGAAGATAACGTTACATGTTGGTGGACAGCAGCAAGATAAAGACAGGAAGATAACATTACATGTTGGTGGACAGCAGCAAGATATAATAATGTTACATGTTGGCGGCCAACAGCATGATATATTACAGGAAGATAACGTTACATGTTGGTGGACAGCAGCAAGATATAGACAGGAAGATAACGTTTCATGTTGGTGGACAGCAGCAAGATATAGACAGGAAGATAAGGCTACATGGTGGTGGACAGCAGCAAGAAATATACAGGAAGATAAGGCTACATGTTGCTGGACAGCAGCATAATATAATAATGTTACATGTTGGCGGCCAACAGCATGATATATTACAGGAAGGTAACGTTACATGTTGGTGGACAGCAGCAAGATATAGACAGGAAGATAAGGCTACATGTTGGTGGACAGCAGCAAGATATAGACATGAAGATAACGTTACATGTTGGTGGACAGCAGCAAGATATAGACAGGAAGATAACGTTACATGTTGGTGGACAGCAACAAGATATAGACAGGAAGATAACGTTACATGTTGGTGGACAGCAACAAGATATAGACAGGAAGATAACGTTACATGTTGGTGGACAGCAGCAAGATATAGACAGGAAGAAAATGTTACATGTTGGCGGCCAACAGCATGATATATTACAGCAAGATAAGGTTACATGTTGGTGGACAGCAGCAAGATATAGACAGGAAGATAAGGCTACATGTTGGTGGACAGCAGCAAGATATAGACAGGACGATAACGTTACATATTGGCGGCCAACAGCAGGATATATTACAGGAAGATAACGGTACATGTTGGTGGTCAACAGCATGATATAATAATGTTACATGTTGGCGGTCAACAGCATGATATAATAATGTTACATGTTGGTGGACAACAGTAAGATATAGACAGGAAGAGAACTTTACATGTTGATGGACAGCAGCAAGATATAGACAGTCAGATAATGTTACATGTTGGAGGACAACATCAAGATATAGACAATAAGATAATGTTACATGTTGGTGGACAACAGCAAGTTATAGACAGGAAGATAAGGTTACATGTTGGTGGACACCAGCAAGATATAGACAGGAAGATAACGTTACATGTTGGTGGACAACAGCAATATTTAGACAAAAAGACGTTACACGCTGGCGGGCAACAGCAAGATATAGACATGAAAACAACTTTACATGTCGGCGAGAAGCACCATGAGATGTACATGAATTAACGTTACATGTTGACAGGAAACACCAAGATATGTATATGAATTAATGTTACATGTTGGCGGGAAACAGCTAGAGATGTACATGAATTAACGTTACATGTTGACAGGAAACACCAAGATATGTATATGAATTAATGTTACATGTTGGCGGGAAACAGCTAGAGATGTACATGAATTAACGTTACATGTTGGCGGGAAACACCAAGATATGTATATGAATTAATGTTACATGTTGGCGGGAAACAGCTAGAGATGTACATGAATTAACGTTACATGTTGGCGGGACACACCAAGAGATGTACTTGAATTAACGTTACATGTGATTGATTGATTGATTGATTGATTTAGGAACCGACATCACAACATTCGGGGCATTTCCATAAGCGCTCCGTCCCCATCCTCAGCAGCCAGCGAAGAGTTCCAACACTAATAGTACCAGTAGCAATCTGATTATATGTCCGTCTCGCCTTTCCTCTGAGCGTCAATCGTCGGACAGATCCCCTCGTCACCCCTCGCTGTCGCATTCTTGCCAGACCATGGTGATCCATTCGCTCCTCCGAGGCGTACACGTGCTCACACAAGGCCGCAACCACGTTTGCCCTGTAATGCATCAATACTCCACTAAGTTTTGCAGAGCCAGCCAATCTGTCCGCCTGTTCATTCCCCAGCACACCAGCATGCCCCGGAGAAAAGATCCAGACGATGCCTGTAACCCGTGTTCTCCGAAGCGAAGCAAACCACTCTGCACGAAACTTGCCTGTCCTCACCCTACTCAGCATGCTTTCCGTGTCAGTTACACAGTTACAATCACGATGTGTGTGTGTGTGTGTGTGTGTGTGTGTGTGTGTGTGTGTGTGTGTATCGTATTCTTCATCCAGAGGAAAGCTGAACTGACAGCCTCCACCTCCATTCTTAAGCTAGATGTGAGTGGACAACAAGTGATGGACATGAAACAACGTTTTATGTTGATGGGCATCTCCAAGAGATGGAAAAAAGAAACACCTTTACATGTTAGTGGAAAAAAGCTAGAGATGAACAAGAAGACACTGTTATCTATGCCTGGTTAACATCAAAGAAGACAACGTTGTATCCGGGTGGTCAACATAAAAAAAGACAACGTTATATCCGGGTGGTCAACATCAAGGAAGACAACATTGTATCCGGGTGGTCAACATCAAGGAAGACAACGTTATATCCGGGTGGTCAACATCAAGGAAGATAACGGTGTATCAGGGTGGTCAACATCAAGGAAGATAACGTTATATCCGGGTGGTCAACATCACGGAAGATAACGGTGTATTCGGGTGGTCAACATCAAGGAAGATAACGGTGTATCAGGGTGGTCAACATCAAGGAAGACAACGTTATATCCGGGTGGTCAACATCACGGAAGATAACGGTGTATTCGGGTGGTCAACATCAAGGAAGACAACGTTATATCAGGGTGTTCAACATCAAGGAAGACAACGTTATATCAGGGTGGTCAACATCAAGGAAGATAACGTTGTATCAGCGTGTTCAACATCAAGGAAGATAACGTTATATCAGGGTGGTCAACATCAAGGAAGACAACGTTATATCAGGGTGGTCAACATCAAGGAAGACAACGTTATATCCGGGTGGTCAACATCAAGGAAGATAACGTTGTATCCAGTTATCAACATCAAGGAAGACAACGTTATATCAGGGTGGTCAACATCAAGGAAGATAACGTTGTATCCAGTTATCAACATCAAGGAAGACAACGTTATATCAGATTGGTCAACATCAAGGAAGATAACGTTTTATCCAGTTATCAACATCAAGGAAGACAACGTTATATCAGGGTGGTCAACATCAAGGAAGATAACGTTTTATCCAGTTATCAACATCAAGGAAGACAACGTTATATCCGGGTGGTCAACATCAAGGAAGATAACGTTTTATCCAGTTATCAACATCAAGGAAGACAACGTTATATCAGGGTGGTCAACATCAAGGAAGACAACGTTGTATCAGGATGGTCAACATCAAGGAAGACAACGTTGTATCAGAGTGGTCAACATCACGGAAGATAACGTTGTATCCAGTTATCAACATCAAGGACGACAACGTTGTATCCAGTTATCAACATCAAGGAAGACAACGTTGTATCAGGGTGGTCAACATCAAGGAAGACAACGTTATATCAGGGTGGTCAACATCAAGGAAGACAACGTTGTATCAGGGTGGTCAACATCAAGGAAGACAACGTTATATCAGGGTGGTCAACATCAAGGAAGACAACGTTATATCAGGGTGGTCAACATCAAGGAAGATAACGGTGTATCAGGGTGGTCAACATCAAGGAAGATAACGTTGTATCAGGGTGGTCAACATCAAGGAAGACAACGTTATATCAGGGTGGTCAACATCAAGGAAGACAACGTTGTATCAGGTGGTCAACATCAAGGAAGACAACGTTGTATCCAGTTATCAACATCAAGGAAGACAACGTTATATCAGGGTGGTCAACATCAAGGAAGATAACGTTGTATCAGGGTGGTCAACATCAAGGAAGACAACGTTGTATCCAGTTATCAACATCAAGGAAGACAACGTTATATCAGGGTGGTCAACATCAAGGAAGACAACGTTGTATCAGGGTGGTCAACATCAAGGAAGACAACGTTGTATCAGGGTGGTCAACATCAAGGAAGATAACGGTGTATCAGGGTGGTCAACATCAAGGAAGATAACGTTGTATCAGGGTGGTCAACATCAAGGAAGACAACGTTATATCAGGGTGGTCAACATCAAGGAAGACAACGTTGTATCAGGGTGGTCAACATCAAGGAAGACAACGTTGTATCCAGTTATCAACATCAAGGAAGACAACGTTATATCAGGGTGGTCAACATCAAGGAAGATAACGTTGTATCAGGGTGGTCAACATCAAGGAAGACAACGTTGTATCCAGTTATCAACATAAGACAACGTTATATCAGGGTGGAAACATCAAGGAGGCAACGTTAGTATCAGGGTTATCAAGGAGACAATTGTATCAGGGTGTCAACATCAAGGAAGACAACGTTGTATCAGGGTGGTCAACATCAAGGAAGACAACGTTAAGAAGACTTAATCAGGGGGTCAACATCAAGGAAGACAAGTTGTATCAGTTATCAACATCAAGGAAGACAACGTTATATCAGGGTGGTCAACATCAGGAGATAACGTTGTATCAGGGTGGTCAACATCAAGGAAGATAACGTTATATCAGGGTGGTCACATCAAGGAAGATAACGGTGTATCCGGGTGGTCAACATCAAGGAAGATAACGGTGCATCCGGGTGGTCAACATCAAGGAAGATAACGGTGTATCCGGGTGGTCAACATTAAGGAAGACAACGTGTATCAGAGTGGTCAACATCAAGGAAGACAACGTTGTATCAGGGTGGTCAACATCAAGGAGACAACGTTGTATCAGGGTGGTCAACATCAAGGAAGACAACGTTGTATCAGGGTGGTCAACATCAAGGAAGATAACGGTGTATCAGGGTGGTCAACATCAAGGAAGATAACGCTGTATCAGGGTGGTCAACATCAAGGAAGACAACGTTATATCAGGGTGGTCAACATCAAGGAAGACAACGTTGTATCAGGGTGGTCAACATCAAGGAAGACAACGTTGTATCAGGGTGGTCAACATCAAGGAAGACAACGTTGTATCCAGTTATCAACATCAAGGAAGACAACGTTATATCAGGGTGGTCAACATCAAGGAAGATAACGTTGTATCAGGGTGGTCAACATCAAGGAAGACAACGTTGTATCCAGTTATCAACATCAAGGAAGACAACGTTATATCAGGGTGGTCAACATCAAGGAAGACAACGTTGTATCAGGGTGGTCAACATCAAGGAAGACAACGTTGTATCAGGGTGGTCAACATCAAGGAAGACAACGTTGTATCAGGGTGGTCAACATCAAGGAAGACAACGTTGTATCAGGGTGGTCAACATCAAGGAAGACAACGTTGTATCCAGTTATCAACATCAAGGAAGACAACGTTATATCAGGGTGGTCAACATCAAGGAGGATAACGTTGTATCAGGGTGGTCAACATCAAGGAAGATAACGTTATATCAGGGTGGTCAACATCAAGGAAGATAACGGTGTATCAGGGTGGTCAACATCAAGGAAGACAACGTTGTATCAGGGTGGTCAACATCAAGGAAGACAACGTTGTATCAGGGTGGTCAACATCAAGGAAGACAACGTTGTATCAGGGTGGTCAACATCAAGGAAGACAACGTTATATCAGGGTGGTCAACATCAAGGAAGACAACGTTGTATCCAGTTATCAACATCAAGGAAGACAACGTTATATCAGGGTGGTCAACATCAAGGAAGATAACGTTGTATCAGGGTGGTCAACATCAAGGAAGATAACGTTATATCAGGGTGGTCAACATCAAGGAAGATAACGGTGTATCAGGGTAGTCAACATCAAGGAAGATAACGGTGTATCCGGGTGGTCAACATCAAGGAAGATAACGGTGTATCCGGGTGGTCAACATCAAGGAAGATAACGGTGTATTCGGTTGGTCAACATCAAGGAAGATAACGGTGTATCCGGGTGGTCAACATCAAGGAAGATAACGGTGCATCCGGGTGGTCAACATCAAGGAAGATAACGGTGTATCCGGGTGGTCAACATTAAGGAAGACAACGTTGTATCAGGGTGGTCAACATCAAGGAAGACAACGTTGTATCAGGGTGGTCAACATCAAGGAAGACAACGTTGTATCAGGGTGGTCAACATCAAGGAAGACAACGTTATATCAGGGTGGTAAACATCAAATAAGACAACGTTATATCCGGGTGGTCAACATCAAGAGATATACAAGAAGAAAACAACGTTAGATGTAGATGGACAGCATCAAGACATGGACTGAACATTACACCGTGGTAGACAGCATCATCGGATGGACAGGGAGACAATGTGGATGAAGAACATCAAGAGATAGACATGCGGAGGCCTCTATGACTGCGCCAGGAAGACCTGGGGCAGAGGTTAATGGAGAGTCAACACAGCCGGCCTTTAAAACAGAGATGGCATGTGGTGCTGATGATTATGTTGATCAATGACAAACTACACACAAACAACCACCTCCGACCAGTTCAGACAACACTTGTGGTTCAATATCAACAACTTCACCTCTCACCCACGCTTAACAGGTACAACCGAAGTCATCATTCAAACAGAGCTACATAATAGATAAGCCATACGAAATTTGATGGATGATTTCTACTAGTTTATAGCCAACAGTACAAGACAGTCTGAAGTACTGCGCAGCAGAGAAATAAAAATGATAATATAGTTCATTTGCAGCAGACAGTCTGGCCTTTTCAGTAATAATATGGTTTTACTGTAGTCGAAAAGGTCAGTGTTGCTAGTATGTATGACGTTGGGTGGTGATTTCGATCAATCAAATAAGAGAAAGTTGCATTCACACACGTTTTGTAACCAGTAATACACTTCTTGCCGCCCTTTTCTAAAGTAACGTATGCGATATAAATGGAGACAGTGACAGTTGCTGAAATGAGACAAGACAGTTCTAGTGCATTAATCATGTCTTGTATGTCGTGTAGAATTATTCGGAAGGTTGTGTAAGGCATACATTATGACGACCAACGACAAACCGGGACGTACTGCTATCAACCATGTTATGACTTTGCTTCAGCACAACAGCAGGAGAGAACTGTGGTAGCTTAGTGGCTATACGCTTGTCTGTTGATCAGCATCATGTGCCAACCGGTAAGGATGGGCGGTCATGTTTCGCCATCTTAAATATGAGGGCAAACGCATAAAAGCGGTGAGAAATAGCGGAAACATTATATGTTAATATCGGATCGAGTTCCGTTGTTCAGATTAACTCGCAAATAGTAGATATTAATAGTATACAGCTATGTGCACCAAAACAAACATTCCGAACAAAAGAAGAAGAATATAGAATAATTTACTCAGGCGGGCTCACACATAAAAGTAGTGAGAAAGAGTGGAAACAATATATGTTCATATCAGATCAAGTTCCGTTAGTCAGATTAAGTCGCAAAATAAAAGATATTAATAGCGTATAGATCTATGCACCAACTACAGGCAGAACAATAGAAGAACGTGATAATTGCTATAAACAACTTAAAATTGATATAAGACAATAAAAATGTGTTTAACAACTATAGTATTGGGAGATATCAAAACAAAAGTTAAAGAAGACAGAGATGAAAATGCTACTGGTGGATACTGCTTTGTGGAGAGATATGAGAGATGAGAGAAACTGGTTGAATTGGTCAGGGCACACAATGAAAAAACCTCCTGTCAGAAACACCCTAGACATGGAGAAACCCAGGAAAGTCACAATCAAATTGATTACATACTTATAAACAACCAATGTCGAAACCGCTTACTGTCAGTGAAAACAAGACCAGGAGCAGACAGACTGCAACTGTGGCCATGCACCATTGGAAACATGAAAATAAAATTAAAGAAATTACAGAGAGCTCAAAGAAATACAACTCGACACCTGGCAATACTTGACTCAGATCAGGGAATGAGTGAAAGATGCACGGGTACTATACAGAAAAGATACACTGCTACAGAAATGATTAACAATTAATAGAAACAATGGCAGACAACAAAGGAGTCAATACAACATACATTAAAAGAAATAAAGAAGACAGAGAAGACGAAATTGATGACAGCATAAATTCTAATATTAGAAGGCAAATTAGTCTAACGTCCAAAAAAAAAAAAAAAAACCGGGAAGGTTAACCCGGTCAACAAATGCCCGCAGAAGTCGGATGTATCGATCTAACGGCGCAAGAACGCAGCTCTGCTGTAAACAGGCACAACGCAATCACGTCCGAAAAAAAAAAAACTCCTGATGAACGCAGAAGAAGAAGAAGAAGAAGAAGAAGAAGAAGAAGAAGAAGAAGAAGAAGAAGAAGAAGAAGAAGAAGAAGAAGAAGAAGAAGAAGAAGAAGAAGAAGAAGAAGAAGAAGGCAAATTAAGCAGTTATCAGTTATCAATTGGGGCATCTTCATTGCACTCCGCACAGGTCCATAGGTGTTCAGATCCTCCTCTCCCCCCCCCCACCCCCACCCCAGCATATTCATCAGCTTCCGGTGGCTAATAGTGCCAGTTCTGTATTGGTTAACGAGGCACCTCGTTTTCCCGATGTACCTCTCGTGTCTGGCCGTGCCAATTCTTACTCCCAAGTCTTTCATCCTGGACAAATTAAGCAGTATCAAGATAAATAAAAATGAATACGTAGGGAAAGACATTGAAAGATGTTTGGCTACGTAAGCAATACAAAAAGCCGTAGGAGTAAACGAGAAAACAAAGGATATATGTGCAGACAGATACAGAAACTATCAAGCTCTAGAAAGCATACAGTAAACAGTTGTTTGAGAACCCCAAAAAGATAAATAATTAAGGACAAACAGAAGGTAATTAATAATTACTCTAGAAAGATTTTCTAACTCCAGACAAGATTTCTGTAAGACTTACATACTCTAGACAGATGACTGTAAGGTTTATTTACTGTAGACAGATGTATTTACTGTTTACTTACTTTCTCTTCCAGCATATCCTTTACAGCACATTGCAGTCAACACCAGCATTCAGCTGCTGTTGATGTCTTGGCAAGTTTTTTGTTCAGTAGTTTGCCATTGCATTCTGACTGACGGGCTCACATGCCTCCGTATGTAATCAGCGAAACGCGATCCGCTGCCGAATCTCGCGCAACTGTGTTTCGTACGTGAGTATACAGGATTACGAACAGCGTCCTTAACATCTTCGCCAGGGAACCCGGCTTACTTACTCAAGACATGTATATAAGGCTTAATTATTGTAGTCAGATGGATGTAAGGTTTACTTACTATAGACAGATGTCTGTGAAGTTTACTTTCTCAAGCCAGATGTCTGTGAGTTTACTTTCTCAAGCCAGATGTCTGTGAGGTTTACTTTCTCTAGCCAGATGTCTGTGAGTTTACTTTCTCAAGCCAGATGTCTGTGAGTTTACTTTCTCAAGCCAGATGTCTGTGAGGTTTACTTACCGTAGACATATATCTGTGAGGTTTACTTACTCTAGCCAGATATCTGTGAGGTTTACTTTCTCAAGCCAGATGTCTGTGAGGTTTACTTTCTCAAGCCAGATGTCTGTGAGGTTTACTTACCGTAGACATATATATGTGAGGTTTACTTACTCTAGCCAGATATCTGTGAGGTTTACTCACTGTGGACATATGTATGTGAGATTTACTTTGTCTTGACAGATGTATGTACCTATTGGGGCCGCGGTAGCGTGGAGGATAGACACCCTAACATGCCGAAGTGGTGGATATCGGAGTGGATCAACATCGAGACGGATTCGGATAAAAAAAAAAAAAAATCAACTGGGCCACAAGGTTGACCCAGCCTAAAATGGGTTCCAGGAAATATTATGGGAAGTAAAGGCGATCGGCGTGATACTGACCACAGCACCCACAGAGTGCTGGTCTAAACAAATGTAGATCTAGCATTATATGACCACATCTCCCACAGAGTGTTGGTCTAAACAAATGTAGATATGGCACTATATGACCACATCACCCTCAGAGTGCTGGTCTAAACATATGAACAAATCTCTCACAAAGCATTGGCCTAAACACATGTAGATATGGCACTATATAACCACATCTCACATAGAGTGCTGGTCTAAACAAATGTAGATATGGCACTATATAACCACATCTCGCATAGAGTGCTGGTCTAAACAAATGTAGATTTTGTCACTATATAACCACATCTCGCACAGAGTACTGGTCTAAACAAATGTAGATATGACACGAGATGACCACATCTCCCTGTCGTGTCCTCCTTTACAGTGTCGTCCCTGGAGTGAAGAGAGCCGACACCCACATTATAATATTTTCCTCCTTTTTAATATTCTGGAGAAGTCCACCAGCTTCCGTCCAACACACTCCATCAGCCCGTGGACACCTTTTCCTGTCACTCTCTCACTGTCGTACTATGCCCCTCTCATACTTCTCCAACGCAACATACTCAACAACTCTTGCTTCTAAAAATTAATAAAGATTAATTTATTAAAAGAAAAGTGTAACGTATATGAGACGTGTATGCGAAGACAATGTGTGACAGTGTTCTATAAAGTGTGTAGAATCGGACTCTCAGACTACAACCCAGTCAGCTGATCCCAGCAAGGATAGACCACAGCACGTTACGTCAGAACATGTACATCTCACCCAGTGCCGAAAACCATCCTGCTGGATACTGATTTGCCTCTGTAGACCTCTGGTAATCCCATTTCATGATCATCCGAAATAGACACCGGTGGTATTAACAGTTAATCATGGACCGGTTGCACCCTACACAATGTCCGTTCCTATCGTTCCTAAAAAAATGCACAAGTCCTTTGTAGTGTGTACACAGTTATGAATGTTAAGTGTTAATGTACTGGATCCTCACTCGTGTCTATCTAGCCTCAAGTATCATGTCTTGTGTTCTATTACACGAGATTATATCACACTAGGTAACTATTATAATTAATGTTCTCAGTTAGTTACTACTGTCTGATGCTGTGTGGTGCATCAGTAATCATCACCCCTCTTTGGTGAATCATCTTCCTTCTAGCTTTAGTTACGTTCTGTACGAAACTTTATTGACTGTTCCACTGGTGTTCTTCCGAATGGGATTTGAACCTTTCCTAAAAACTTGTTGAGTTTCCTCGGATCTGGTAGGGAACCTAGGATAGAAACAACACATCTGGTGATAGTACTAGTCACTGATCCTATCGGCTGCGTGTAAGCCTATTGCCTTGCTTAATGATCTTTAGCTAACTAAACTATGTCATAGAGCAGATTAGCTACCCACCTAGGGCCGAATCAGGCTATGACAAGGAAAGACCAATACAGAGTGCAACCTCAGTATTCTATTCACCTTAGCAGAGCCAATATCACTATTCTACTCTAACTAGTTTTCCACTAACAGTGCTAATCATCACACTAAAGTTTTAACAAGGCTACAGTCTATATTAATTAGAACTAATAGATTATATTGACTACCTTATGCAAAACCGCCTCATTCCAGGGATGGCTACTACACTTTGCCATAACGACACATGCTAGTTAATGTTAAATTATTCTAACACTGTAGAGCTCTCCCACAAACACGTCCATCATAATCCACGGTTTTGATCAACTCTCCATCTCCAATCATGGTTTTCTGGCAAACCCCTAAAATTGGTCACGTGATATGGGTGACGTCCTGCAGGTGTTATTTTTGCATATCATCTATTGTCAAGAATCGATTCTCCCTGGCCTAGTCACTGTCAAAGTTGTCATCACTTGTTTCGACTCCCCCAACAAACTAACGAGTTACTGTATGATCCCAACAACAGTTTTTCTCAACAAGCTGTCAGTAGCAATCTGCCCATCTGCGTGATGTCCGGAAACTATATGACATATGGACTGTTTACTTCCGTGCTGAGTACTTCCGTTTTTCCATCCGACTTGTTTATGACTTGTCAAAGCGATGTCGGGATTCGTCTCCCTCACTTCCGAGTGTGGCCAATCCGTCAACCAGATGTACAAGTACAGCTGTTATTTATGCCCGACCTGTTTTGGAACACGTGCAGCCACAACTATGAATGTTTTCTCTGTATTAGTTGAAACCCTTGTTGCTTAACAGATAGTCCGGTTTATCAGAAAGCCTCTATAATAAGCAACTGGTTAAACACACGGTTTTATTTTGTGACACTCCCACATAGTGCTGTTCTAAACAAATGTAAATCTAGCATTATATGACCACATAACCCTCAGAGTGCTGGTCAAAACATATGAACACATCTCCCACAGAGTGCTGGTCTAAACAAATGTAGATGTGCCACTATATGACCACATCTCGCACAGAGTGCTTGTCTAAACAAATGTAGATATGGCACTAGATGACCACATCTCCCACATAGTGCTGTTCTAAACAAATGTAAATCTAGCATTATATGACCACATAACCCTCAGAGTGCTGGTCAAAACATATGAACACATCTCCCACAGAGTGCTGGTCTAAACAAATGTAGATGTAGCATTTTTTGACCACATCTCCCACAGAGTGTTGGTCTAAACAAATTTAGATCTAGCATTATTATATGACCACATCACCATCAGAGTGCTGGTCTAAACATATCGATCACATCTCCCACTGAGTGCAGGTCTCAACAAATGTAGATCTAGCACAATATAACCGTATCTCCCACAGAATGCTGGTCTTAACAAATGTAGATCTAGCACTATGTGACCACATCTCCCACAGAGTGCTGGTCTAAACAAATGTAGATATGACACTATATGACCACATATATAGATAGATAGATAGATAGATAGATCCCCGCCAGGGTCTGGGCGAAGCCGGGCCGGGTCAGCTAGTGTGTGTGTGTGTGTGTGTGTGTGTGTGTGTGTGTGTGTGTGTGTATATATAGAATCAGCGGGAAAGAAGACCCTGTTGGGCTTGACTCTAGTCCGACTTTGTGAAGACACATGAAGGGTGTAGCATAGGTGGGAGCGCAAGCGCAATTGAAATACCACTACTTTTATCGTTTCTTTACTTATTCAGTCCATCGTGGAAGGTTGGGAGACATTGCTCGCAATAGACAAGTGATGTCTCCTGTGGTAGCTCTGGCGGGCCTATTCCCGCTGGTCGCGGGGGCCGCTAAAAGTCAGGTGGAGAGTCTGATGATAGTGCACGCTTTACACAGGTCCGGACACTTGTGATTGACAGTAGTGCGCGCCCCTATGGTCCGGTCTCGTACGAGGCCCTCACCTATGGGACTTGGCTGAACGCCTCTAAGCCGGGTCCCGTGGGTGTCAGGGTCTGGCCATCACTCGCCACCTGCTCGTGGTGGCGAGGTCTCGGAGGATTCGACGCTGTGCCGCCAGCGTCTGCAGCCTACCTTGTGCCAGACGTATTGGTTACCCATTCCTCTGGAATACACAAGAATAGGCCGAGAGAGAGGAAGTGTCGTTTAGGGCATCACACTCTTCTCTGAAGCTCTGCCCAGGCATTGTGATGGAATTTTAGGCCAAATTCCAACTCACATACTTTGGTCTGTCAAGACTGCACGGTGCCAAACTTATATATATATATCATCATCATCTTCCACTTCTGCTGTCAAGCGTCGTGGGGAGGAATAATTTGCGTTCCAGCGCCCGGTTGTCATTCCGTGTGGTTGTACAATGTCTCTGATGTCGTCAATCCATTTTCTTTTTGGACGTTATATATATAACACATTAGTTAGTTGCGTGTCCTTTAAAGAACGTTGCAATCTCACACACACACACACACACACACACACACACACACACACACACACACACACACACACACACACACACACACAAACACACACACATTATCTTTAAAATAATCATTATTAATGGCATGAATTATTGCAAGCAATATTCCGTCTGTCTGTCTCTTTGCTTTTAACTCCTCCGCTCCTCCTCCTCCTCTCCCTCTTTTTCTTCTTCTTCTTCTTCTTCTTCTTCTTCTTCTTCTTCTTCTTCTTCTTCTTCTTCTTCTTCTTCTTCTTCTTCTTCTTCTTCTTCTTCTTCTTCTTCTTCTTCATCTTCTTCTTCTTCTTCTGCTGCTTCTTCTGCTTCTTCTTCTTCTTCTTCTTCTTCTTCTTCTTCTTCTTCTTCTTCTTCTTCTTCTTCTTCTTCTTCTTCTTCTTCTTCTTCTTCTTCTTCTTCTTCTTCTTCTTCTTCTTCTTCTTCTTCTTCTTCTACTTCTTCTTCCTTGTCTGCTTTTCATGATAGTGATGATGATGATGGACTTGGTTTCGGGTGAAAAGTCATATTGTAATGATGATCAGAAATGGCCTGTCCATATATCTATAACTTTCGATGTATCTATAAGTGTGGATGTACTGATAACTTTAGATGTATCTATATCTTAAGATGTATCTATAACTTTAGATATATCAATAACTGTAGATGTATCTATAACTTTAGATGTATCTATCACTTTAGATATATTTATAACTGCAGATGTAACTATAACTTTAGATGTATCTATCACTTTAGATATATCTATAACTACAGATGTAGCTATAACTTTAGATGTATCTATCACTTTAGATATATCTATAACTGCAGATGTAACCATAACTTTAGATGTATCTATCACTTTAGATATATCTATAACTGCAGATGTAACTATAACTTTAGATGTATCTATCACTTTAGATATATCTATAACTGCAGATGTAACTATAACTTTAGATGTATCTATCACTTTAGCTATGAATTTACCCCAGCATTGTTTAGCTGCTTGTGATGTACTAGCTAGTTGTTACCAGTTTAGTTGCCATTGTTTTCTGAACGACCCACGCCCATACCACCGAATTCATCATGGCGGACTGCTTCCAAATCTTCTGCACCTGGTATCGAACCCCCGATGTGATTTGTCGGGGAACTGTGAAACGCGTTCACTTCCCCCAAGTTACAGCACCGGCATTAAACGGTACATGAACATATAGATGAGTAGAATTCACTCTGCGATTAACAAGAAAAAAATATAAGGGAAGCCAAGATTTCATTGAGTTAATAAATAAGTAAGTAAATCCAAAGGGAAATCCGTGTAAAAGGCCACAAATATAGGAGAATATATTCATCACCGACCATTCTGTAACCTGCTCTGTGCAGAACTTCGCCCTCAAACCATCTTTCGAAAGCAAACGTATGCAAGAACAAACAAACATGCAAGCTATTCACTCCGGATTTGAAGCAGTACTAAGCCCTGAATGTGTTAACATGCAACCGGCTGAAAGAAAATCGAAAAAAATAAATAAAAATAAAATAAAACTGCAAGCTTAACGAGCACTGTTTTAAAGAAATGTTCTTTATTGTTAAGATTTCAGTGCATCGGTCCTAAACAAAAAAACAAAAAAAATCCAGCATAGACGGCTAAACGTTGTTCGTGGTTTTCTGACATTTAATTATCCTAGCAGAAGAGAGAATGCCTAATTATCTATTGTCTTGTGTGTCCTCGGATATATATTTCTCTCTTTGTGTTTACTGTAACCACCAATTAATGGCTATTAAACTATTTCCCCCCCCCCCCCCCCCCCCCCACTTCACTAACCGTCAATACCCTATCTGTCAAAACTTGTCTAAGAAATATACACCGTCTGTGTACTTTGCCCTTATTATTATCCTCGCTTTCCCCGGGCAGTCTGCTCATTCCCGATGTCTGCTAACAGTTACATGGGCATATTATTATGAATGTACTTAACTGTTATTTATTGCGCACAAAGTGTCACAGATACCCACATACAGTTTATCTGTCAAATCTTCAGTTCGGGCCAATGGTTATACAACTGGTATATATGTGAAAAAGGAATCTATTAGTCTAATGATTTACTAACCCGAGGCACCTTCAGAGCTAAAAAAATAAACGATCAACAACTCGGAATTATTGAAGCATAGCATAGAACACCTTCGGAGGAACGTACGATCGAATGGATAAGAGTGCCATTTATTACAATTCGGCGTACTGATGTCGAAGTAGCTGGTTTAACCCCTACACCTGTAATCTGGACTAAAATACTGACGTCTCATCCATGACATGGGGACGTAAATGACAACTGATAGCCAGGGAGTATGGTCATAGAGACAGATAATCAGTCCAGTATACTAGAAGTAGTAGCCCGTGTATGGACTACGCTTGTGTTCAAAGCTTGCAAGCGAAATTTTTCGGAGACTCCTAAGAGTCGTCGCTGGAGCTATGGAGTTTGTGCCTTGTGCGACGCTTTCCGCGCTGTCGACCCTGTAGGCCACACAGCGTGGACTATAGAAAGAAGAATGTTCAACCATTAATACAACAGACATGATGACCAACGCCACACATCGTGGACTATAGAAAGAAGAATGGTCAACCATTAATACAACAGACATAATGACCAACGCCACACAGCATGGACTATAGAAAGAAGAATGGTCAACCATTAATACAACAGACATGATGACCAACGCCACACATCGTGGACTATAGAAAGAAGAATGTTCAACCATTAATACAACAGACATGATGACCAACGCCACAAATCGTGGACTATAGAAAGAAGAATGGTCAACCATTAATACAACAGACATGATGACCAACGCCACACAGCATGGACTATAGAAAGAAGAATGGTCAACCATTAATACAACAGACATGATGACCAACGCCACACAATATGGTCTATGGGAAGAAGAATGTTCAACTATTAATACAACAGACATGATGACCAACGCCACACAATATGGTCTATGGGAAGAAGAATGGTCAACCGTTAATACAACCAGATATGTGTACGTCTCATCATCTCATCAGATTCCTCTTGTACATTGCGGTGTCGATGAGTAGCATAAACAGCGGGTGAGTGCCCATGTATGGTCTTCATGTATAGAGGTTCCCATGGTCTCTGTAATTTCCTCTCTCCATCGTTTACATGGCCGGCCTCTTCCTCTTCTTCCGTCTGGTCTGTACATCATTGCTTGTTGAGATATACTTTTAGTTGGTAATTTAGTTATATGGCCAAACCATTTAACCTGCTGTTTTCTTATAAAATCTAGCGCTGCTATAACCCTAACTTTAGTCCCGATTTCTTCATTTCTGATTTTCTCTCTTCCTGATACATTGAGTATTCTCCTCTGGAATCTCATTTCTGTTATGACTTCTTTTCTATTTTTTGTATATCCATCCATCCATCCATCCATCCATCCATCCATCCATCCATCCATCCATCCATCCATCCACCCACCCACCTATCTATCTATCTATCTATCTATCTATCTATCTATCTATCTATCTATCTATCTATCTATCTATCTATCTATCTATCTATCTATCTATCTATCTATCTATCTATCTATATGTCCGTCCGTCCGTCCAGCTGTCTGTCTGTCTATTTACTTATCTGTCTAGCTACCTACCTGTCTGTCTCTGTTTATCTACCTGCCAATTTATCTACCTACACACCCACACACGCACAGCTTTATATATATATATATATATATATACACACACACACACACACACACACACACACACACACACACACACACACACACACACACTGGAAAATCACTAATATGAATGTAATCGTGTTATTCTCCGCTGAAATCTGGGTCATATCCATGAAGAAAAGATGATGTAACCTGGCTGCAAGATTGCATGATACATCGTGATCAAGCAGAGCTGCTGTCAACGCAGTGGTTATCACATAATTGCCAGGTTTAAGCTTGCTGTTTGATTTCACTGTACGATTAAACAAGTGCAGGAAAGTACAGAGGTGAACCACAGACTAACAGACAATCTAGATTTGTATTTTCTATCTATCTATCTATCTATCTATCTATCTATCTATCTATCTATCTATCTATCTATCTATCTATCTATCTATCTATCTATCTATCTATCTATCTATCATCTATCTATCTATCTATCTATCTATCTATCTATCTATCTATCTATCTATCTATCGATCGATCGATCGGTCGGTCGGTCGGTCGGTCGGTCGGTCGGTCGGTCGGTCTGTCTGTCTGTCTATCTATCTATCTACCTACCTACCTACCTATCTATCTATCTATCTATCTATCTATCTATCTATCTATCTATCTATCTATCTATCTATCTATCTATCTATCTATCTATCTATCTATCTATCTATCTATCTATCTATCTATTTATCTATCTATCTATCTATCTGCCTGCCTGCCTGCCTGCCTGTCTGTCTGTCTGGGGGATATACATGTGTGTGTGGTGATATGTGGGTGTGGGGGATGTGTTGTGGGTGGGAAATGTGTGCACGTTGGGGTGGTTGTGGGTGTGGGGATGTGTGTGTGGTTGAGGGATGTGTGTGGGTGTGGGATGTTTGGGTGGATGGGTGCGGAGTGTGTGTGTGGGTGAGGTATGTGTGGTGAATTTGTGTGTGGGGGATGTGTGTGGGTTGGGGGATGGGTGTGGGTGATTAATGTGGGGATATATGTGTGAGAGGGGGATGTGTTTGGGTGGGTGGGTGTGTGTGGCTGGATGGAGGATGTATGTGTGGGTGGTGAAGATTATTTGTAGATGGGGGATGTGTGAGTGGATAGGAGATGTGTGTGTGGGTGAGGGATGTGTCTTCGACCCGACCGACCGACCGACCGACCGACCGACCGACCGACCGACCGACCGACCGACCGACCGACCGACCGACCGACCGACCGACCGACCGACGACCGACCGACCGACCGACCGACCGACCGACCGACCGACCGACCGACCGACCGACCGACCGACCGACCGACCGACCGACCGACCGACCGACCGACCGACCGACCGACCGACCGACCGACCGACCGACCGACCGACCGACCGACCGACCGACCGACCGACCGACCGACCGACCGACCGACCGACCGACCGACCGACCGACCGACCGACCGACCGACCGACCGACCGACCGACCGACCGACCGCCGACCGACCGACCGACCGACCGACCGACCGACCGACCGACCGACCGACCGACCGACCGACCGACCGACCGACCGACCGACCGACCGACCGACCGACCGACCGACCGACCGACCGACCGACCGACCGACCGACCGACCGACCGACCGACCGACCGACCGACCGACCGACCGACCGACCGACCGACCGACCGACCGACCGACCGACCGACCGACCGACCGACCGACCGACCGACCGACCGACCGACCGACCGACCGACCGACCGACCGACCGACCGACCGACCGACCGACCGACCGACCGACCGACCGACCGACCGACCGACCGACCGACCGACCGACCGACCGACCGACCGACCGACCGACCGACCGACCGACCGACCGACCGACCGACCGACCGACCGACCGACCGACCGACCGACCGACCGACCGACCGACCGACCGACCGACCGACCGACCGACCGACCGACCGACCGACCGACCGACCGACCGACCGACCGACCGACCGACCGACCGACCGACCGACCGACCGACCGACCGACCGACCGACCGACCGACCGACCGACCGACCGACCGACCGACCGACCGACCGACCGACCGACCGACCGACCGACCGACCGACCGACCGACCGACCGACCGACCGACCGACCGACCGACCGACCGACCGACCGACCGACCGACCGACCGACCGACCGACCGACCGACCGACCGACCGACCGACCGACCGACCGACCGACCGACCGACCGACCGACCGACCGACCGACCGACCGACCGACCGACCGACCGACCGACCGACCGACCGACCGACCGACCGACCGACCGACCGACCGACCGACCGACCGACCGACCGACCGACCGACCGACCGACCGACCGACCGACCGACCGACCGACCGACCGACCGACCGACCGACCGACCGACCGACCGACCGACCGACCGACCGACCGACCGACCGACCGACCGACCGACCGACCGACCGACCGACCGACCGACCGACCGACCGACCGACCGACCGACCGACCGACCGACCGACCGACCGACCGACCGACCGACCGACCGACCGACCGACCGACCGACCGACCGACCGACCGACCGACCGACCGACCGACCGACCGACCGACCGACCGACCGACCGACCGACCGACCGACCGACCGACCGACCGACCGACCGACCGACCGACCGACCGACCGACCGACCGACCGACCGACCGACCGACCGACCGACCGACCGACCGACCGACCGACCGACCGACCGACCGACCGACCGACCGACCGACCGACCGACCGACCGACCGACCGACCGACCGACCGACCGACCGACCGACCGACCGACCGACCGACCGACCGACCGACCGACCGACCGACCGACCGACCGACCGACCGACCGACCGACCGACCGACCGACCGACCGACCGACCGACCGACCGACCGACCGACCGACCGACCGACCGACCGACCGACCGACCGACCGACCGACCGACCGACCGACCGACCGACCGACCGACCGACCGACCGACCGACCGACCGACCGACCGACCGACCGACCGACCGACCGACCGACCGACCGACCGACCGACCGACCGACCGACCGACCGACCGACCGACCGACCGACCGACCGACCGACCGACCGACCGACCGACCGACCGACCGACCGACCGACCGACCGACCGACCGACCGACCGACCGACCGACCGACCGACCGACCGACCGACCGACCGACCGACCGACCGACCGACCGACCGACCGACCGACCGACCGACCGACCGACCGACCGACCGACCGACCGACCGACCGACCGACCGACCGACCGACCGACCGACCGACCGACCGACCGACCGACCGACCGACCGACCGACCGACCGACCGACCGACCGACCGACCGACCGACCGACCGACCGACCGACCGACCGACCGACCGACCGACCGACCGACCGACCGACCGACCGACCGACCGACCGACCGACCGACCGACCGACCGACCGACCGACCGACCGACCGACCGACCGACCGACCGACCGACCGACCGACCGACCGACCGACCGACCGACCGACCGACCGACCGACCGACCGACCGACCGACCGACCGACCGACCGACCGACCGACCGACCGACCGACCGACCGACCGACCGACCGACCGACCGACCGACCGACCGACCGACCGACCGACCGACCGACCGACCGACCGACCGACCGACCGACCGACCGACCGACCGACCGACCGACCGACCGACCGACCGACCGACCGACCGACCGACCGACCGACCGACCGACCGACCGACCGACCGACCGACCGACCGACCGACCGACCGACCGACCGACCGACCGACCGACCGACCGACCGACCGACCGACCGACCGACCGACCGACCGACCGACCGACCGACCGACCGACCGACCGACCGACCGACCGACCGACCGACCGACCGACCGACCGACCGACCGACCGACCGACCGACCGACCGACCGACCGACCGACCGACCGACCGACCGACCGACCGACCGACCGACCGACCGACCGACCGACCGACCGACCGACCGACCGACCGACCGACCGACCGACCGACCGACCGACCGACCGACCGACCGACCGACCGACCGACCGACCGACCGACCGACCGACCGACCGACCGACCGACCGACCGACCGACCGACCGACCGACCGACCGACCGACCGACCGACCGACCGACCGACCGACCGACCGACCGACCGACCGACCGACCGACCGACCGACCGACCGACCGACCGACCGACCGACCGACCGACCGACCGACCGACCGACCGACCGACCGACCGACCGACCGACCGACCGACCGACCGACCGACCGACCGACCGACCGACCGACCGACCGACCGACCGACCGACCGACCGACCGACCGACCGACCGACCGACCGACCGACCGACCGACCGACCGACCGACCGACCGACCGACCGACCGACCGACCGACCGACCGACCGACCGACCGACCGACCGACCGACCGACCGACCGACCGACCGACCGACCGACCGACCGACCGACCGACCGACCGACCGACCGACCGACCGACCGACCGACCGACCGACCGACCGACCGACCGACCGACCGACCGACCGACCGACCGACCGACCGACCGACCGACCGACCGACCGACCGACCGACCGACCGACCGACCGACCGACCGACCGACCGACCGACCGACCGACCGACCGACCGACCGACCGACCGACCGACCGACCGACCGACCGACCGACCGACCGACCGACCGACCGACCGACCGACCGACCGACCGACCGACCGACCGACCGACCGACCGACCGACCGACCGACCGACCGACCGACCGACCGACCGACCGACCGACCGACCGACCGACCGACCGACCGACCGACCGACCGACCGACCGACCGACCGACCGACCGACCGACCGACCGACCGACCGACCGACCGACCGACCGACCGACCGACCGACCACCGTGGCATTATATCCATGTGTGAGTCATGAACTATCTTCACCGTGGCATTATATACATGTGTGAGTCATGGACTATCTTCACCGTGGCATTATATCCACGTGTGAGTCATGGACTATCTTCACCGTGGCATTATATACATGTGAGTCATGGACTATCTTCACCGTGGCATTATATACATGTGTGAGTCATGGACTATCTTTACCGTGGCATTATATCCATGTGTGAGTCATGGACTATCTTCACCGTGGCATTATATACATGTGAGTCATGGACTATCTTCACCGTGGCATTATATACATGTGTGAGTCATGGACTATCTTCACCGTGGCATTATATACATGTGTGAGTCATGGACTATCTTTACCGTGGCATTATATACATGTGTGAGTCATGGACTATCTTTACCGTGGCATTATATCCATGTGTGAGTCATGGACTATCTTCATCGTGGCATTATATACATGTGTGAGTCATGGACTATCTTTACCGTGGCATTATATCCATGTGTGAGTCATGGACTATCTTCACCGTGACATTATATAAATGTGAGTCAGGGACTATCTTCATCGTGACATTATATACATGTGAGACATAGACTATCTTCACCGTGGCATTATATACATGTGAGTCATGGGCCATTTCGCAATAACTTAAAAAGAAAATTGGAGCCTTTGAGCTCAGATGTTGCAGAAAATAATCTTAGAAAATTGTGGACCAAGAAAAAGAAAATTTTACAAGACATGAACGTGAAAGAAAACATCTCATAAAGTGCATCATGTCTATGAAACTGTGGCCACATCAAGCATCACGGTGGCTGGGAGAGAATAGTGATACAGTCATGGTTCCTGGAAGACGTGACAGGGGTGGACCAGCACAGAGATGGACACTGGGCACTTTAGGCACCTTGGACATGAGGGAACATGAGGCGGGAGAGATGTCCAGACACAGACAGACACCATTGGCACGAGGGAACATGAGGCGGATGAAATGGCCAGAGTCAAGCAGACACCTTGGTCATGAGGGAACATGAGGCGGGTGAATTGGCCAGAGACAGGCAGACACCATGAACATGAGGAACATGATGTGGAAGAAACGGTCAGAGACAGGCAGACACCATTTAAATAAGGGAACATTAGGCGGGTGAGTTGGCCAGAGACAGTCAGACACCATGGACATAAGGGAACGTGAGGCGAGAGAAATGCCCAGACACAAGCAGACACCATGGACATGAGGGAACATGAGGCGGGACAAATGTCCAGACACAGGCAGACACCTCAGGCATGAGGGAACATGAGGCGGGACATGAGGCGGGACAAATGTCCAGACACAGGCAGACACCTCAGGCATGAGGGAACATGAGGCGGGTGAAATGGCCAGAAACAGGCAGACACCTTGAACATGAGGGAACATGAGGCGGGTCAAATCCCCAGACACAGGCAGACACCATGGATACGAGGGAACATGAGGCGGGAGAAATGCCCAGACACAGGCAGACACCATGCGCATGGGGAACATGAGGCGTGTGAAATAGCCAGAGACAGGCAGACACCTTGATCATGAGGGAACACGAGAAGGGAGAAATGGCCAAAGTCAGACAGACACCATGGACATGAGGGAACACAAAGAGGGAGAAATGACCAGAGACAGGTAGACACCATGGACATGAGGGAACACGAGGAGGGAGAAATGACCAGAGACAGGTAGACACCATGGACATGAGGGAACACGAGGAGGGAGAAATGGCCAGAGACAAAGAAACAGAGCAAGTGTTTTTTTTTCCGGCGGCCTGTGATGAGATCGACGTTCTGCAAAAGACCTGCCACGTGAGAGGGAGGTCATCAACAACTGTACGTTCATGGCTAAGTGATCCAGAGAGGAATGTATCAAACAACAACCTCTCACGTGAGAGTGCAGATCGACGCTGACTCTGCGTGACTGAAATGGCTCTCCAAATATTGATTTTGTCTCTCTCAGCCATGCTTCGAAAAGTGCAAAATACCTGTATGGATCTATTGTTGGCGTGCGTGGAAACCGGTGCGCTGACACCTCGGCTTCAGTAGCACTTACTATTTTTCATCGAAGATGGACAGATAAAATATACTATGGACATTAAAGAACATCTTAGTGGATGCAATACATCTCTTGATCAAGCTTCTCGATTATGGCTTGTTTAGTAGGTAAGTGATCCAAACAGACAAGAGCGGTTTCGACATGTAGCTAACCAGCACTCAAGACAGACAATCAGTATCTAGACTCTTCGACTTCTCCTGGCTGAGACTGAGAGCTTAACTTGCCCTAGTCCAGTAACCTCGATTATTCATTATAATCATAATCTACAACGGGCACTAAATACCTGTTGATCTTAACCTTCAGCCAGTACCCCGTGTCAAATCTATTAGTCATTTCTTGAAAATACCAGAGAAACGCTTCACCAGTTGTTTATATTTGAAATCGCCAGTTGCTGGTTACTTGAAGAGACCAAAGAAAGGCTTCGTCAGTTCTTTACATATGAAATAGCCATTCCAAAACACTTAAAATTCCCAATGAAAATTACAGAAAGTACAGACCAATAGTGACTGCTGTGAACAGACCGAGGTGGGAACATTAAAAACGTTCCGCTGTAGTTATAAACGGACGCCCGCTGAGTTTAATCAACTCGACTTGAGGGAACAAATATGCTACAGCAGGAGCTGTCATGGGATTTACGGCCCCGCTAGATTTCACACCCAGACAATGAAAGAAGAGCCGTGATTTACGAAGTCATAGTAGAGTCCTAGTATAGTCTGCCAGGGGCTAGCACGCTTGTCTGCTGGCTTGGTGGTCACGTGTGAACCTTATTCCACGTCTGGGCCCCCGTCTACCAAGCTAACCTGGGTAAATGGGAATGTTCGAGGAAGTAAAGGCGGCATGTGTGATATTAATCACATCACGGATTGAGTGTCGATTTGTGAAACATATCGGGCTAGCAATATATACCTAGGGAGCGGCGGTAGCGTAGCTGCCAACACGCTGGCCTGCCGGTCTGATGGCTGTCCGTGAACCCCCACCGAGACGGTCAACACAGCCTAAAAGTGGGCACACAGAAACGCTCTAGGAAGTAAAGGCTTGATATTAAGCCCATCACCAACTCAGTGCCAAGTCAGTCAGTCAAGTAAGTACTGGACCCTATTTGAGCACATCAGCCACCCAGTGCCAAGTCAGTCAGTCAAGTACGTACTGGACCCTGTTTGAGCACATCAGCCACCCAGTGCCAAGTCAGTCAGTCAGGTAAGAAATGGACCCTCTTTGAGCACATCACCCACCCAGTGCCAAGTCAGTCAAGTAAGTACAGGACCCTGTTTGAGCACATCAGCCACCCAGTGCCAAGTCAGTCAGTCAGGTAAGTACTGGACCCTGTTTGAGCACATCAGCCACCCAGTGCCAAGTCAGTCAGTCAAGTAAGTACTGGACCCTGTTTGAGCACATCAGCCACCAAGTGCCAAGTCAGTCAAGTAAGTAGAGGATCCTGTTTGAGCACATCAGCCACCCAGTGCCATGTCAGTCAGTCAAGTAAGTACTGGACCCTGTTTGAGCACGTCACCCACCCAGTGCCAAGTCAGTCAAGTAAATAGATGACCCTGTTTGAGCACATCAGCCACCCAGTGCCAAGTCAGTCAGACAAGTAAGTACTGGACCCTGTTTGAGCACATCAGCCACCCAGTGCCAAGTCAGTCAGTCAAGTAAGTACTGGACCCTCTTTGAGCACATCACCCACCCAGTGCCAAGTCAGTCAAGTAAGTACAGGACCCTGTTTGAGCACATCAGCCACCCAGTGCCAAGTCAGTCAGTCAGGTAAGTACTGGACCCTGTTTAAGCACATCAGCCACCCAGTGCCAAGTCAGTCAGTCAAGTAAGTACTGGACCCTGTTTGAGCACATCAGCCACCAAGTGCCAAGTCAGTCAAGTAAGTAGAGGATCCTGTTTGAGCACATCAGCCACCCAGTGCCAAGTCAGTCAGTCAAGTAAGTACTGGACCCTGTTTGAGCACGTCACCCACCCAGTGCCAAGTCAGTCAAGTAAATAGAGGACCCTGTTTGAGCACATCAGCCACCCAGTGCCAAGTCAGTCAGACAAGTAAGTACTGGACCCTGTTTGAGCACATCAGTCACCCAGTGCCAAGTCAGTCAGTCAAGTAAATAGTGGACCCTGTTTGAGCATATCAGCACCTTGTGCCAAGTTAGTCAGTCAAGTAAGTACTGGACCCTGTTTGAGCACATCAGCCTTCCAGTGCCAAGTCAGTCAGTCAAGTAAGTACTGGACCCTGTTTGAGCACATCAGCCACCCAGTGCCAAGTCAGTCAGTCAAGTAAGTACTGGACCCTGTTTGAGCACATCAGCCACCCAGTGCCAAGTCAGTCAAGTAAGTAGAGGACCCTGTTTGAGCACATCAGCCACCCAATGCCAAGTCAGTCAAGTAAGTACAGGAGCCTGTTTGAGCAAATCAGCCACCCAGTGCCAAGTCAGTCAGTCAAGTAAGTAGAGGACCCTGTTTGAGCACATCAGCCACCCAATGCCAAGTCAGTCAAGTAAGTACTGGACCCTGTTTGAGCACATCAGCCACTCAGTGCCAAGTCAGTCAAGTAAGTACAGGGCCCTGTTTGAGCACATCAGCCACCCAGTGCCAAGTCAGTCAGTCAAATATGTAGAGGAAGCTGTGTGAGCACATCAGCCACCCAGTGCAAAGTCAGTCAGTCAGGTAAGTACTGGACCCTCTTTGAGCACATCACCCACCCAGTGCCAAGTAAGTCAAGTATGTAGAGGACCCTGTTTGAGCACATCAGCCACCAAGTGCCAAGTCAGTCAGTCAGGTAAGTACTGGACCCTGTTTGAGCACATCAGCCACCCAGTGCCAAGTCAGTCAGTCAAGTAAGTACTGGACCCTGTTTGAGCACATCAGCCACCCAGTGCCAAGTCAGTCAAGTAAGTACAGGACCCTGTTTGAGCACATCAGCAACCCAGTGCCATGTCAGTCAGTCAAATAAGTACTGGACAATGTTTGAGCACGTCACCCACCCAGTGCCAAGTCAGTCAAGTAAGTACAGGACCCTGTTTGAGCACATCAGCCACCCAGTGCCAAGTCAGTCAGTCAAGTAAGTACTGGACCCTGTTTGAGCACATCAGTCACCCAGTGCCAAGTCAGTCAGTCAAGTAAATACTGGATCCTGTTTGAGCACATCAGCACCCAGTGCCAAGTGAGTTAGTCAAGTAAGTACTGGACCCTGTTTAAGCACATCAGCCACCCAGTTCCAAGTCAGTCAGTCAAGTAAGTACTGGACCTTGTTTGAGCTCATAACCCACCCAGTGCCAAGTCAGTCAGTCAAGTAAGTACTGGACCGTGTTTGAGCACATCGGCCACCCAGTGCCAAGTCAGTCAGTCAAGTAAGTACTGGACCCTATTTCACGGATTAAGGCGCTGTGGGCATATGGTGCTAGACCCTTATCTTTCAGACCGTTTGTCACTGGATGGGTGATGTAGTCAGTACCGCTGTTACTTCTTGTACATGTCCTGATGTCAAGTGATCTATACTGGATGGGTGATGTGGTCAGTTCCGCTGTTACTAATTGTACATGTCCTGATGTCAACTGATCTATACTGGATGGGTGATGTGGTTAGTATCGCTGTTACTTCTTGCACATGTCCTGATGTCAACTGATCTATACTGGATGGGTGATGTGGTTAGTATCGCTGTTACTTCTTGTACATGTCCTGATGTCAAGTGATCTATACTGGATGGGTGATGTGGTCAGTACCGCTGTTAGTTCTTGTACATGTCCTGATGTCACGTGATCTATACTGGAAGGGTGATGTGGTCAGTACCGCTGTTACTGCTTGTACATGTCCCGATGTCAAGCGATCTATACTGGATAGGTGATGTGGTCAGTACCGCTGTTACTGATTGTACATGTCCTGATGTCAAGTGATCTATACTGGATGGGTGATGTGGTCAGTACCGCTGTTACTTCTTGTACATGTCCTGATGTCAAGTGATCTATACTGGATGGGTGGTGTGGTCAGTACCGCTGTTACTTCTTGTACATGTCCTGATGTCAAGTGATCTATACTGGATGGGTGATGTGGTCAGTACCGCTGTTACTTCTTGTACATGTCCTGATGTCAAGTGATCTATACTGGATGGGTGATGTGGTCAGTACCGTTGTTACTGATTGTACATGTCCTGATGTCAAGTGATCTATACTGGATGGGTGATGTGGTCAGTACCGCTGTTAGTTCTTGTACATGTCCTGATGTCAACTGATCTATACTGGATGGGTGATGTGGTCAGTACCGCTGTTACTTCTTGTACATGTCCTGATGTCAAGTGATCTATACTGGATGGGTGATGTGGTCAGTACCGTTGTTACTGATTGTACATGTCCTGATGTCAAGTGATCTATACTGGATGGGTGATGTGGTCAGTACCGCTGTTACTGCTTGTACATGTACATGTCCTGATGTCAACTGATCTATACTGGATGGGTGATGTGGTCAGTACCGCTGTTACTGCTTGTACATGTACATGTCCTGATGTCAATTGATCTATACTGGATGGGTGATGTGGTCAGTACCGTTGTTACTGATTGTACATGTCCTGATGTCAAGTGATCTATACTGGATGGGTGATGTGGTCAGTACCGCTGTTACTGCTTGTACATGTACATGTCCTGATGTCAACTGATCTATACTGGATGGGTGATGTGGTCAGTACCGCTGTTACTGCTTGTACATGTACATGTCCTGATGTCAACTGATCTATACTGGATGGGTGATGTGGTCAGTACCGTTGTTACTGATTGTACATGTCCTGATGTCAAGTGATCTATACCGGATGGGTGATGTGGTCAGTACCGCTGTTACTGCTTGTACATGTACATGTCCTGATGTCAACTGATCTATACTGGATGGGTGATGTGGTGAGTACCGCTGTTACTGCTTGTACATGTACATGTCCTGATGTCAACTGATCTATACTGGATGGGTGATGTGGTCAGTACCGCTGTTATTTCTTGTACATGTCCTGATGTCACGCGATCTATACTGGATGGGTGATGTGGTCAGTACCGCTGTTACTTCTTGTACATGTCCTGATGGCGAGTGATCTATACTGGATGGGTGATGTGGTCAGTACCGCTGTTACTTCTTGTACATGTCCTGATGTCAAGTGATCTATACTGGATGGGTGATGTGGTCAGTACCGCTGTTACTTCTTGTACATGTCCTGATGTCAAGTGATCTATACTGGATGGGTGATGTGGTCAGTACCGCTGTTACTTCTTGTACATGTCCTGATGTCACGCGATCTATACTGGATGGGTGATGTGGTCAGTACCGCTGTTACTTCTTGCATATGTCCTGATGTCACGCGATCTATACTGGATGGGTGATGTGGTCAGTACCGCTGTTACTTCTTGTACATGTCCTGATGGCGAGTGATCTATACTGGATGGGTGATGTGGTCAGTACCGCTGTTACTTCTTGTACATGTCCTGATGGCGAGTGATCTATACTGGATGGGTGATGTGGTCAGTACCGCTGTTACTTCTTGCATATGTCCTGATGGCGAGTGATCTATACTGGATGGGTGATGTGGTCAGTACCGCTGTTACTTCTTGTACATGTCCTGATGGCGAGTGATCTATACTGGATGGGTGATGTGGTCAGTACCGCTGTTACTTCTTGTACATGTCCTGATGGCGAGTGATCTATACTGGATGGGTGATGTGGTGAGTACCGCTGTTACTTCTTGCATATGTCCTGATGGCGAGTGATCTATACTGGATGGGTGATGTGGTCAGTACCGCTGTTAGTTCTTGTACATGTCCTGATGGCGAGTGATCTATACTGGATGGGTGATGTGGTTAGTACCGCTGTTACTTCTTGTACATGTCCTGATGTCAAGTGATCTATACTGGATGGGTGATGTGGTCAGTACCGCTGTTAGGTCTTGTACATGTCCTGATGTCAACTGATCTATACTGGATGGGTGATGTGGTCAGTACCGCTGTTACTTCTTGTACATGTCCTGATGTCAACTGATCTATACTGGATGGGTGATGTGGTCAGTACCGCTGTTAGGTCTTGTACATGTCCTGATGTCAACTGATCTATACTGGATGGGTGATGTGGTCAGTACCGCTGTTAGGTCTTGTACATGTCCTGATGTCAACTGATCTATACTGGATGGGTGATGTGGTCAGTACCGCTGTTAGGTCTTGTACATGTCCTGATGTCAACTGATCTATACTGGATGGGTGATGTGGTCAGTACCGCTGTTACTTCTTGTACATGTCCTGATGTCAAGTGATCTATACTGGATGGGTGATGTGGTCAGTACCGCTGTTACTGATTGTACATGTCCTGATGTCAAGTGATCTATACTGGATGGGTGATGTGGTCAGTACCGCTGTTAGGTCTTGTACATGTCCTGATGTCAAGTGATCTATACTGGATGGGTGATGTGGTCAGTACCGCTGTTACTGCTTGTACATGTACATGTCCTGATGTCAACTGATCTATACTGGATGGGTGATGTGGACAGTACCGCTGTTACTTCCTGTACATGTCCTGATGTCACGCGATCTATATTGGATGGGTGATGTGGTCATTACCGCTGTTACTTCTTGTACATGTCCTGATGTCAAGTGATCTATACTGGATGGGTGATGTGGTCAGTACCGCTGTTACTTCTTGTACATGTCCTGATGTCACGCGATCTATACTGGATGGGTGATGTGGTCAGTACCGCTGTTACTTCTTGCATATGTCCTGATGTCACGCGATCTATACTGGATGGGTGATGTGGTTAGTACCGCTGTTACTTCTTGTACATGTCCTGATGTCAAGTGATCTATACTGGATGGGTGATGTGGTCAGTACCGCTGTTACTTCTTGTACATGTCCTGATGGCGAGTGATCTATACTGGATGTGTGATGTGGTTAGTACCGCTGTTACTTCTTGTACATGTCCTGATGTCAAGTGATCTATACTGGATGGGTGATGTGGTCAGTACCGCTGTTAGTTCTTGTACATGTCCTGATGTCACGTGATCTATACTGGAAGGGTGATATGGTCAGTACCGCTGTTACTTCTTGTACATGTCCTGATGGCGAGTGATCTATACTGGATGGGTGATGTGGTCAGTACCGCTGTTACTGCTTGTACATGTCCTGATGTCAAGTGATCTATACTGGATGGGTGGTGTGGTCAGTACAGCTGTTACTTCATGTACATGTCCTGATGTCAAGTGATCTATACTGGATGGGTGATGTGGTCAGTACCGCTGTTACTGATTGTACATGTCCTGATGTCAAGTGATATATAATGGATGGGTGATGTGGTCAGTACCGCTGTTACTGCTTGTACATGTCCCGATGTCAAGCGACCTATACTGGATGGGTGATGTGGTCAGTACCACTGTTACTGATTGTACATCTCCTGATGTCAAGTGATCTATACTGGATGGGTGATGTGGTCAGTACCACTGTTACTTCTTGTACATGTCCTGATGTCACGTGATCTATACTGGATGGGTGATGTGGTCAGTACCGCTGTTAGTTCTTGTACATGTCCTGATGTCAAGTGATCTATACTGGATGGGTGGTGTGGTCAGTACCGCTGTTAGTTCATGTACATGTCCTGATGTCAACTGATCTATACTGGATGGGTGATGTGGTCAGTACCGCTGTTTCTTCTTGTACATGTTCTTATGTCAAGTGATCTATACTTGATGGGTGATGTGGTCAGTACCGCTGTTACTGCTTGTACATGTCCTGATGTCAAGTGATCTATACTGGATGGGTGATGTGGTCAGTACCGTTGTTATTGATTGTACATGTCCTGATGTCAAGTGATCTATACTGGATGGGTGATGTGGTCAGTACCGCTGTTACTGCTTGTACATGTACATGTCCTGATGTCAACTGATCTATACTGGATGGGTGATGTGGACAGTACCGCTGTTACTTCTTGTACATGTCCTGATGTCAAGTGATCTATACTGGATGGGTGATGTGGTCAGTACCGCTGTTACTGATTGTACATGTCCTGATGTCAAGTGATCTATACTGGATGGGTGATGTGGTCAGTACCGTTGTTACTGATTGTACATGTCCTGATGTCAAGTGATCTATACTGGATGGGTGATGTGGTCAGTACCGCTGTTACTGCTTGTACATGTCCTGATGTCAAGTGATCTATACTGGATGGGTGATGTGGTCAGTACCGCTGTTACTGCTTGTACATGTCCTGATGTCAAGTGATCTATACTGGATGGGTGATGTGGTCAGTACCGTTGTTACTGATTGTACATGTCCTGATGTCAAGTGATCTATACTGGATTTGTGATGTGGTCAGTACCGCTGTTACTGCTTGTACATGTACATGTCCTGATGTCAACTGATCTATACTGGATGGGTGATGTGGACAGTACCGCTGTTACTTCTTGTACATGTCCTGATGTCAAGTGATCTATACTGGATGGGTGATGTGGTCAGTACCGCTGTTACTGCTTGTACATGTACATGTCTTGATGTCAACTGATCTATACTGGATGGGTGATGTGGTCAGTACCGCTGTTACTTCTTGTACATGTCCTGATGTCAAGTGATCTATACTGGATGGGTGATGTGGACAGTACCGCTGTTACTTCTTGTACATGTCCTGATGTCAAGTGATCTATACTGGATGGGTGATGTGGTCAGTACCGTTGTTACTGATTGTACATGTCCTGATGTCAAGTGATCTATACTGGATGGGTGATGTGGTCAGTACCGTTGTTACTGATTGTACATGTCCTGATGTCAAGTGATCTATACTGGATGGGTGATGTGGTCAGTACCGTTGTTACTGATTGTACATGTCCTGATGTCAAGTGATCTATACTGGATGGGTGATGTGGTCAGTACCGTTGTTACTGATTGTACATGTCCTGATGTCAAGTGATCTATACTGGATGGGTGATGTGGTCAGTACCGTTGTTACTGATTGTACATGTCCTGATGTCAAGTGATCTATACTGGATGGGTGATGTGGTCAGTACCGTTGTTACTGATTGTACATGTCCTGATGTCAAGTGATCTATACTGGATGGGTGATGTGGTCAGTACCGTTGTTACTGATTGTACATGTCCTGATGTCAAGTGATCTATACTGGATGGGTGATGTGGTCAGTACAGCTGTTACTGCTTGTACATGTCCTGATGTCGAGTGATCTTTAAAACTGTGGTTAGCACCATATACCCAGTTCGCCTCATGGCGTGAAAAGGGGTTCTTACTTTACATAGTATAGTCTGTTCTTACTTTACATAGTATAGTCTGTGCTCAATCAATCAATCAGGTGCCGTCTCCACTGTAAATGTCGGCTGCAATTTATCCCCAACACTGACTGCCTCTCGCCCTGACTGTGTATTCTGTTAGATTGCTGTTCGTCCATCTGTTGGTGTTATCTTCCCACTTGTATCGTTGTCTACCTCTTGCTCGTTTGCCTTCAACCTTACCCTCCAGTATGGCTTTTTAAGAGTGTTATGTTTTTTAACGTGGCTGAAATATTTCACTTACCTCTTTTTTTAATATGTTTTTTTCAACTCTCATTTCATTCCCAGATTTTCTAGAACCTCTGTTTTTGATTGATTATGTTTCCATGAAATACAACATATTTCCAAATGGTGTTTATAATAGCCTCATGTCAACCAGACCGCAAACTGCCAGATGAAATAAGGTGTCTGTGGCTGTATTATCTCCCCTGGTCGTAAATAAAAGCCGGACCGTGAAAGGAGCGTCTCAGGAGGAGATAACACCTATTCACGGGGCCAACAAGAAATGTGCTGCATGAGCACAGAACAGGCAGTGGTGTCTTTTGTCTGTCTCATCTCAAGAGTTAGTCGGGTGCTTGGACTGTTTCCTTCATGCAATCACGGACATGTCTGGAGCTAAATTTTCATGACTAAACTCTAATTATTTTTAGAAATTAATCACAATTCAAAAAAAAAAAAAAGAGCCTGCTCTGTGGCGAAGGGGTTACGGATGCAATTCGTAAACCCACATACCGAATTCAAAACACAGCTACTGGCGATTTGGCAACAGTTCGCCTTACGTTGGTTTTCATACATTGCTATGAGTTCGGGTCGCTTAGAAAGCAATGGCAAACTACTGACCGTAATCTTGCCATGAAAGCACAAACGAAAAATTGCTGGGGTTAACTAAAGGATATGCAACAAACTTTAACAAAATGAAGAAAGTTTTCTTTGAATAGAAAATACAATTTACAGATATATTTATCCGGCCAGATTGGGATTGTTCACTTTTCTTTGCGTTCATTTGCTCATTTCTATTGGGATCTGTTTACAACATATGGACCATCCGACCGACCGACAGTTCGTCAGACCCATCTACCGACTGACCGACCGACTGATCGACCGATTGATTGACCGACAGACCCATCTATCGAACGACCGGCGGACCGACCGAAAGATCATCGGACGACCGAACGACCTATCAACAGACAGACGGACAGACGCAAGACAAACAGACAGAGTTGAGTGGAGCGAAAAACCGACAGAAGAGCACTAGAGACTTTCCAACATGTCCTCCGTCCTAATCTGCAACAGCCGGCGAAGAGTTCCAATACTACTGGTACCAGCAGCAGTCTGATTAGACAGCAAGACAGACAAATAAACGTCCCGTGAGTGGTATAAAGCGCACCGTCAGCTGCACATTTATATTCATTCATTTCTGTATGAGCACTGAATTCCAATAACACTCCCTCTTAGCTCGGAAACATAAGCACATAGAACTATACATATAATCACGGGTCTTGATACGTTTGGACTAATATTTGGTCATTAATAACATCGCTAAAGTGTCATTTCTGCATCCACTTCTAGATAATTAAGTCACCCCGTCATTTCATGCTTTTTTAAAAGAAAAACCTGGTGTCTCTAGCACCGTGCCGCTACAGGACAGGGTAACTCCACGCATGTGTTGTCAAAAGACGTCAACAAAAAATTATGGCTATAATTACTGTCATTCGTTCATTATCTGAAAACCTGGATTTTACAGAATTAATAAGCCTGACCTTCTGGCCATTCAAAAATGCAGATGTCAGTATCCGGACGGAATATCCATCCATGCTATTTGTCAATGAGCGGGGAAGGGAGATACGCTGTCAGCAGTCATTGTTTGGAGCTTCGTGGATAAATAAAATTTTGCGGAATGCAGAATGTTCTGTTGTAAATTAGATTGTCCATGTCATGGCTATGCCAGGCTAGACAATCCGAGTGCTCCACTCCAGCATTGACCCTGTAAGCATCAACCATAGTGCGCAGACCTAGCAGCACTGGAGCCCTTGTTCAGCTCCAGGGCAGAAGGTCATTCTATTTATAATCTTTGTTTTTTTTTTTGGTTATCGCTACATCGAACTCCACTTGTAAAATTGGAGCATGTATTATTCTAAATCACAATTATACAAGCATATTGCCAAGAACTGCAGCAGAATAGGGTGACATTTTACATTTTTACAGCAGTCTATAAGGGATATTAGATAAGGTGCAAAAAGGGACATTGATTGTGATATTCAAGGGCAATTTCATTGCGAAAGTTATGATTGAAAGAACAACATAAGAAATAACGGTAAGAGGTATGTTTGGCACAGGGAATAGAAATAACAGAGGAGAGAAACTAAGGCAATATTGAGTAGAAAACATATGTCAATGGATCTCCAACACTGTTTAGGAGTATGCTATGGCGATCCTGGCTATCAGCCGTAAACTGAAAAGGACGTACATAAATCTGTTGGCACTTGTACCCACTCCTCGCCAGGTTCTAAGTCCTCAAGTGAACACACACTATTTAGACTACACCAAAGAAGACTACTTTTGCATCTCACCCGATGGTAACTTCAGGAAGCAGACTAATGACACATTAACACCACAATGGAGGGCATTTATAACATCCACACACAGAAAGCCGAGAGCAGAGTGTGATGCAGATCAAGCACTAGTTGTGCCAGATTTCAAGATAAAACTGAAGACAGTGTTAAAAGGAGCGCTGCCAGTGCGGATCGATGTATGCGACATATCACCTGAATATAACAATGTTGTAAACACAAAATTTGACGTGTACAAAAAGGGCACTTGATGTTACTTGATTAATTAAGCTTATTACACAAGCTAGAGACATTCTCAACAACACAAAACATGATAAACATGATTCATTAAAAAAAATGGTAGACGAACTGGAGATAATTCACACAGAAAACCTTTAAGCTAACAGAAGAAGGGAGGGAATTAAACAGGGTTAAATGTACACAAGAAAAATCAGAAGTGTTGTCAGAGAAGACAAGAAGCAGTTCATATTAAATTGTGTAATAAAGTAGAACACCTCCAGTTGCAAGGACAAGATGAAGGCTTGCTAAAGGATATCAGAACCTTAACAGGCTTGTTAGAGTACAGTTAGACCATCATGACATAAAATGTGATAGCAATCGCAACATTTAACAGAAAGCAAAGTTATAAAACAAAGATGGAAAGAGAACTGTGCAGAAACGTACGAAGACACGACAATGTGCCCAGAAAATATACATTAGTTAGTTAGTTAGTTAGTTAGTTAATTAGTTAGTCGACAGATCCTCCTCATTGCACATCGAACCATTCCGTCCATAAGTGCTCGGATCCCCTCCTCAGTAAATCCCGCAGCGTGTAGCGACTGACGAGACCAGTTCTGTGTTGGTTTATTAATCTACTTTGGCTTCACGCGTAGTGTTATTATTTTGCCACCCCTCTTTTAACTTGCTATTTTCGGAGCCTGACCATGGTTGTAGATTCACAGTCATCACTTGGTTCTCGCGAACGACTTACTTCTCGTAGAACATTCAGAATGTCAGCCTGGTCCATGGCTCGTCCGCCTTCCAGAGCAGCCTTACCTGCAAGCTTATCAGTCCGCTCATTTCCTCGTACACCCGCATGCCCTGGCACGAAAATGAAACTAATCTTTGCCAGCAGAGACCGCTCCACAGACAGCAACCACTCTCTTCGGATCCACCCCATCTCTATCTTCTTGAGCATGCTCATTGAGTCACCAAGAAAACATGTCCTAGTGAATGTGTCTCGAGCCATGTTATTGCTTTACTTACTGCCATGACTTCCATAGTCAGGCTACTTGTGGTCAAAGCAAAAGCACCAGAATCATCCTTCACAATTCTCCCTCCGACCTGAGCCGTAAAAGCCCATGAACTTCTCACTCCTCGAACGACCGACCCATCTGTGTAAATGACAGCATTACCCTCCAAAGAATTCTCTAAAATCAAAGCCTGTACTTCTCTAGTCCGACTTTGTGAAGACACATGAAGGGTGTAGCATAGGTGGGTGCGCAAGCGCAATTGAAATACCACTACGTTTATCGTTTCTTTACTTATTCAGTCTCGGTAGAGATTTGTCCGTAGCAGACGAACAATATATCCGGCGGGCCTATTCTCGCTGGTCGCGAGATCCGCACAGTGGAAGGATGGGAGATTTGCTCGCAATAGACGAGCAATATCTCCTACGGTATCTCCGGCGGGCCTATTCCCGCTGGTCGCGGGGTCCGCTAAGGTCAGGCGGAGAGTCTGACGATAGTGCACGCTTTACACAGGTCCGGACACTTGTGATTGACAGATTTGCGCGTCCTTATGGTACGAGCGCGTACGAGGCCCTCACCTGTGGGACTTGGCTGAACATCTTTAAGCAGGGTCCCTTAGGTTCCAGGGTCTGGCCATCACTCGCCACCTGCTCGTGGTGGCAAGGTTTCGGAGGTTTGACGCTGTGCCGCTAGCGTCTGCAGCCTACCTTGTGCCAGACGTATTGGTTACCTATTCCTCTGGAAAACACAAGATTAGGCCCAGAGAGGGAACATGTCGTTTAGGCACCACATGTTTCTCTGAAGCTCTGCACAGGCATTGTGATGGAATATTGGCCACATTCCAACTCACATACTTTGGTCTGTCAAGACTGCAAGGTGCCACTCACTTCCACCTCTACTGTAGCTGGATTTTTTTGTCTGCATTTTCTGTCTAGTTAGATGCAAATTGAAAAGGACGTACATAAATCTGTTGGCACTTGAACCCACTCCTCGCCAGGTTCTAAGTCCTCAAGTGAACACACCAGCTGAAGAATATCTTCGGCTTAACCCATCCACGACATTCCTCTTTTTAACCTGCTGCCCTTTACCTTCTTAATTTCACTGTGCTGTAGATGTTGTGTGTTTGCGTTGACTCTGAGGTAGGCACGTGCTCTGCAAATTTGCATTCTGTCCACAATGGTTGGAAAATCAAGAAGGTAGCGCATCGCCCTGCAAGCTGTATCTCTTGTGCATCCAAGAATAATACGCATAGCTTCGTTCTGTATCCTTTGCATCTACTTACGGCTGATAGCCAGGATCGCCATCGCATACTCCAAAACAGAAAAGACCAGACTCTCGTGGAGGAAACAGATGGCGCTGCTCATAGTTTGCCGCCGCCATCAACCGCATCCCATCCAAACCTCGCTTTGCCTTTGTTATCACCCGGTATTTGTGCTCTTGATAAGTAAGGCTTCGATCAAAACGTATCCCCGGGTAGTTCATTGCCTGTGTTCTTTCCTCCGTCTCTGAACACCTATTTACAGTTGGTGTTGGAGTGTTGACAATATGGTTGTTCAAAGACGACCATGGCACTGCTGCCTTCGTTGGGTTGACCATTGCCCCAGATTCCACACACCAAGTGCTAATGCGATTTAGTTCTGTTTGTAGATCCACAGCAACGCGATCTCTATCCTTACCCTGATGATACACTAACACATCGTCGGCATATGACAATGTCCTCCCCGGTCCTCTGATCTGCTCACCGGTAATTCTCACAGTGTAGGCGTTGAACAACACCGGAGATAATGGTGATCCCTGTGGTAAGCCCGGATAAATTGTTGTTGGTTCTGAAGTCCAACTGCCACATCTAAAAACTACTTTCCGTTGGAAGAGGGCTGCGGCGATCCAACTAAGGAGGAATGGACTAAGGAGAGAGCAGGAATTGGAGGTAGGAGAACTTCGTGACAACTAAGGAGAAATGGACTTATCTTGAGTTCAAGATGCTGAAACATTAAGAAATCCACCAGTACTCTGTTGTACCCATCCTCAAGATCAATCGACGCAGCACATGTTTGAATTCCGAGTAGAAACCTTCATAGACATCATGGGCATAAATTGCTGCATTGGTCCAAGTTTCTCTGTTTGAACGGTACCCTCCATGGGTAGGTTGGAAACAACCTTGCCTCTCTAGCTGACTTGATATTTTCCTGGCAATTAACTTCTCCAGCAGCTTGCCTATTGTATTTTGCAAGGATTATTACCCTCTATCCCTGAATTTATGTGTGGTCTTTGCCAGGCTTCGGCAAGGGAATCAGTTAGCTGTGTAACCACTCTTCCTTGATGCTAGCACTCCCTATGCTGTTGGTGTACATATCTGCTAGTTCCTCTAGCTCGTTGTCGGTACACATATTGATGTCGTCATGCCTTATACCATCTAGCCCCTGGTGCGCTGTTTTTTGTTCGTCGAAGCACAGCCCTGATGTATATCACTGTCACTGTGTCTTCAATTGCAATGTGCTTGGCCTTACACCTATATGAGGTAACTAACTATACATGGAAGCCATAAGAAATAAAAAGAACTGACATTAGAGGAAGTTTGATCGGCAGTACAAACTCTGACGGAAGAAATGCCACCAGCGTCACTACGACAATATGCCAACGTAACTAGTCCAGGCAGAACGAGAAACTGGAGTCTGTACTTATCATGCACTATGTGTGAAGACCGGGAACAGATGTTTGGTTCAAACCATGAAAGAGAACAATCTGCACTCTTCTCTCAAAGAAAGGACATTTAATACTGACACCCGTTATCTGCACTTGTGTGTGTTTGTGTTGCATATCCCTTACAGGACGTTGCAGTCAACACCAGCATGTTTCAGCTTCTGTTGGTATATGTAGTATAATAAAACGTCCTTACCCTTTCCTAGCATTGACGCCCTTGAAAATACCAATCCCTTATATTTACTGTTTAAATACCTTAATTTGGGGGAATAAAACAGCGATAGACTGACCGTGGCACAGCCAAATTTAATTGGCATTAGTTTAAATCTTGGCCTGGTTATTGAGCAAATACCTGGCCAAGACCGGGACTGATTGTAAAACAAAGAGTTTTATAGCTATTTTGGTTCAGGTGAACAAATGAGACAGACGTGCTTTCCCTGCGGGGAGGGCAGTTTAGCACAAAAATATGTCATTCTCTGCAGCAATGGTATGTTAAGTCTACATTATTAATATGTATTCATGTATTTTGATAAGGTGCATGTACCATTGTGTTTAATTAAGAATTAGTTAGAATGATAAATCAACAATTTTTGTAAACCAGAGTCTGAATGATTTTTAGACAGAGCGCCATGTGTGTGCCACGCTGTAATTTTTCCTATGCTTTTACAATTTCATATTCCTATGTTAAAATTTCTTATAGGCATTGTGAACCTATATCTCACTAGCAATGCTTATAATCTATAAATATTATGTGTACTGTAGAGTATTCGACTCATTTCAGAAGCACATTTCAGAAACTCTTCTCAATGTGGGAGCAGACTCCTGATTCATACTTCACAGTAGAGAACCCGTTTCTGTCAATTTCATATTCCTATGAATAAAAACTTCTATGCATTGTGAACTATATCTCACTATCTATGCTTAGAAATCTGCAAATAATCTATGTACTATAGAGTATGCAACTCTAAACAACATTTTCAAAGGAACTTTTCTCCATGTGGAAACAGACTATTGAGCACGCATCTTATAAATGTACATTTATGTGGGGAAATTGTGTTCCTAAAATGCTAATTTGTAACTCGAACTCTCGTGCCGAATTTTGGTACAAACATCTTGTTAACATATTGGTAACCACCCCAGAGAGGTGATAGACATGTAATATTTTCATAAAGATGCTAGGAAATTACCATTCGGAAATTGCCATGTTTGAGAATATAAATTCAAGAACAAAGAAAGTAAACGCATGATATAACCAAGCCTTGAGTCACACCGCACCAAGGGTGATAGACACCAGGAATAAAATTATATGTTCCGAACACGTATCAGACTGCATAAATCACTTCTAATGGATAAGAAATTCCCTTAAAAATAGCAGAAACTGGTAAACTATATATCGGCGTTCACAAGCCCCATGCTGCACAAGCAATGGGGGGAAAAGAATAATCTAGTTTATGGATTAACAAATTAGGAAATCCAAAAACATAGGCTCCTGCATATTATTATGATTAATTATCATGTATGATTCTCAGGTAATTCATGTGTGAGAAAATGTACATGTTGGGTTTCTCTGTTAGGAGATTCATTGATTTATATTCTGTCATGATTGTTACTCTTTACTATGGGAAAGACACATTGTAATGTTACCCCTGGGGACATGATGATGGTGATGTAAGAATCCTGGTGCATGTCAGTACATAAGAAGAAAATGTTGAATAGCCTTGGCCTAATGCTGATTATAGCGACTGAAGGAAGACGCGGCATTAGAAACCACATAGATTATGTATAGGCTATTCTCTTCAAGTAGAGAGAGGGGCAATATCAACATGTTGGATGGACAGAATGGCTGCGCTCATCAAATAATTCCCATTAACAATCTCAGAACAAAACATAGAGTGAAAAGATACCTCACTCACTATTAGAGCTAGGAAAGCTCTACAAAAAGCAAGGAGGGACATGGAACTGGAAACCTACCATATATCCTTCCCCTCTTTTGTTTGTAAATTGTGTTGTAAAAATTTTACCATACCACAGTAGGTTAATGCTAGTGAAGTATTCTTTGTCATACTTTTCTATAGAAGAGAAGCAAGAGGTGGTTGGATTTTGTTGGACTATATCACTAAAACTGGATCCTGGGTCAACAGCCAGAGAGTGATAAATGGCAACCTGTCCTAACCATAATCTGGATCTAGAACAACAACAATGTTGACTGCTACGCTTATCCGCTGCCTAGCCAGCGAAAGACCTGTTGAAGAGAGACACTCAGCGATTGATAGTCCTACTTCTGTCAGGATATCCAGGATGGATCTCTGTATTTAATTGTCCATCAAGATAAATGGATATTCAAAATACACCGACAACAGAGTATCGCCTACTTTTACGTCTGGGAGATACCGCCTGGTACGCCATCAATCTGCGAGGTCAACGAAACCATGGGACATTCCCAGTTTCCTGTTCTGGATTGAATAATCCTTCAATCAGTCATACAACAGCAGACTCAACACCAAGTTCTAGATACGAACACCACTTCAAACAAATGGGAAGAGACACTGAAACACCATAAGCCAATACAACCAAGGTACCCACTTAATATCAACTGACTAACCCTGAATTAAGCCAGATCAACTCCAGATCTCAGACTGGAACACCATCAAGAAGACCATTTGAAAGAAGCTAGTGGAGTAAATGCCTCTACACATGCAACAAAAAGAATTATCTGATTGTTAGCAACTCCCAGTTGTGTGTTGGAGTTAATATTCTTCACTTCCATGCCTACAGCAGATAAATCCTGGAAATATTTCCAGATGAAACAAATGAATGACTTGCAGCATTGTATGTCTACACTGACATGAAAATACTGAATCAGAACTCTTTGCGGGTCCCATGTCAGCCTACATGCTATCAACTGTAGAATAGGTTATAGACTGGTGACTAGGTGGTGAAAAATCATTGTCAACATAATTGAGATTCGGATAATAGAAGCCGAGAAGCTGAAAGGTAGGCATCCTTTTCATCGGATAAGGTGATATAGGGAAGACCCTTGGTCCAAGACTCAAGATGCATCTCCTGAAGGTATAACCAACCCAGGCCTCAATTTCACAATGTCACCGAGCCACTGGCAACAGAAGATTCGTGAATTCAGCCCAACGGAGGGAATATGTGCATGTGTATAATTCTATTCTTGGATTATGGATTATAAAATATTCACCAGCCAACTTCAGTGGACATAATGTAAGGAGAACATGACTGTGAGTACATTTATGTCTGCCCGGATAAATATGGACATCTGCTTTGCACTGGAGAAGAATAACCGACAGCAACACCTAAGGAAATAGACTGTAATTAAATAATTAGATTAATTATTAGAACTAGTGGCTTCTATATGTGCTTTTTCTCATGCCAGGTCAGTAGCTTTTTTTCAATGAAGGTTATGGTATAGTGAGTATTTTGACACCAACTCATTGGGACAATGGGGTTAATATGTTTTGATAATGCAAATCATTCCCATGCCTGTTCTGAAAATGCATTGTGGTCATCACACACACACACAAGTGAGTGTGTGTGTGTTACTACAGATCTTGATTTAATACCTGAACTGTTTGTCCAAAATTGTTGATGTGTACATCAAGTAAATGTGATGTCTGTTCAACAGTGGTTGTTTATATGTTGTGAACAATCAATCTCTTCTAGCACTCTATAATCTTTATAAGGTGATAAGTGGGACTGGAGATGTACTCATGAATACAGTTAAAAACAGGAGTGAAGTATGTTCCTTCTTGTGTTTATGGTAGAGTTCCAGGATCACCTCAAGTGGCTAAAATGATAGAGAATCAAATTAAATCCCCTAGACAACTTAACATAATATTCTCATAAATTGAAGGCCACTTCCCACATATGTGGTCCCGTCCGGTACGGACTTCACCTAGTATTGGAGTCGTCCATGTTTGTGAATTCAGGGAAAACCTCTCGCAGGTAAACTAAGTCACTTCAGAATTTTATAGTGTTAGTAACATACCTAATCACTCATAAGTATGAGCTGAGTCAAGTGTTGTATGAACCTATAGTGGCTCAAACACAAATAGGTTTGTTTTGGTTCAAACTCAAACTGTTCACAGGTGATATCTTGATTCTGGTAAATGTAACATGTAGTTGGTTTGTTGTGTATGAGAATTTTTAAACTCATATTTTATATCTTATTGGTGGGAAACTAAGTCCAGGAATGAACCTCTAGTAGTAAGGTCTCTGGGATGGTAAACTCACATAAGATAGGTAATTCAGTGAATGTTTAGAATTCATAGTCATTCCCATGTGATGTTTGTGTGTATGTTTCTGCTACTCTGGGATTCTCTTTAATGGTTTAAAAAGTGGTGTAGTCATGAACACACTACTGTATTATGTATCCATAAGGTTTATGTTCCTACATATGAATCATGTGTTAATTAACTATTTTGTCATTGGTTGTCATTGTATTTTCATACATGATCTGCTTGTATAATTCATGTAATATTGAAAAATTACCAAGGCAGCAGAGAATGATAGACAATTGTATAGATGATTGGGACAAATAAGTTAAATATCCAGTACATTTTTTTAAGGGAAAAATTTAATCAACAAATGATGATTCATTGGGACAGTAAATAATACCTGGGAGATGAATTTAAACCAGGGGAAAATAGCAGTAACAAAATGAAATAGACTAATGTTAAGGTCCAAACCACCACTTGCAAAAATGTTGACATGGTTAATGGAAGGGAAGGAATATTGCAAGAAATTGCAGTATTTAGGGGCACCCTAAATTAAGCCTCCTTCATATAACAATAACATGTTCGACAACACCGGAAGTAAGTAAAGTGAATAACTGATGGATACTCATGAAGAAAACTCATACAGACACTTATTCTACCCCACCGGTGATGTGAGTAGTTACTAGTAACACACTCAGATGGCCCATATGTTAATAAGGAGGGTCAAAACCAAAATATTCACCTGGTGATTTAAGTGAACCTGATCAACTCACTTAATGACCCAAATGAATATAAGGTATTTCTTTAAATTAGCCACCCGATTCCATTATCAATGGTAGCGGAAACAGACCGTATAGGTAGTAAAGGTATAAATAAAGAATTACCCTAAGAAATTGGAATTTCAAATGAACTTCAGGAGATACCGTAAAAAAAATCTGTGCTAATCTCTATTAAGAGACTAAGCATTTCAGAATTTGACTCCTTAGCTTTGAAATTTACAGTTTAACCTCACTAAGTGAAATACTCACTATAAGAAGTCCTCATTAAAGAGGAGAGATACAGCTTTAGTCAGCGAATAGCTTACGTAAAGTTTTTTTCATAAACTGCCTAACTCACATTAATCTTCTCCGAAGAGAGAAATAACAAGGCAGATAAGTAGTACAAAAGAGGCGCGCGACTCAATTGTATTTTCTTTAATATAACCGAGTAACAAAATTCTAGATAACGCTCGAAGCCTACTAATAGGTAGATGAATCAGAAATCAATCGCAAGACGAAACAGATTTCTACATCTCATTTCTGATTTGGATGATATGCCAGCATTAAATATGTGAAAGCAGATCCAGACTGACAGAGATGAGCTTCAATAACTGATACTAATCAGTAGAAGCAGCCATTAAATAAACAACTCTTGAAATAGATGCTGTTTATAAATAGGACGAACCTCTTGACGGTGAAGAGAGAGGATACGCCTAAGACTTATACAGCTAACCCATGCTAGAAGAATGGAATATAGCTGTGTAAAAGCCAAGCAAATTGGAGCATATAGCTGAAGAATTGCTTGATGTTTACTAGATTAGGAATTTCAATCAGGAATCCAGCTAGTAAAATTAATATAACAGTTCAGAGAAGAGACCTTTGTCAATCTCAAATAAATCCAGAGTTTCCACGTATTAAACTGATGAAAACAAAACTGGAGAGAAACTTTAAGAGTACCTTACCTGTTATCTTGAGGAAACAACTCAGGAAACGCCAGTATGAGAGGGATATACATATGTACCAGTAATTTTACAAGGACTAGTAATCCACATCCATAACTGGAAGTGCACCAACAACTTGATTGTATGGAAGACTATAAACAGGAACCTTAAAAGGGCTTTTACTTTCTCATGGACTGATTATATGAAGTAGAGGAGACAGTACGTCTGAACCTACATAACAATGTATGTTGCCTAGTTGAAAATTGTCTAAAACCTGGAGGGAGGCAGACGACGATCAATTTACGCCAAACGACGCAAAATTGCTCGTAATTCAACACCAAAGCAACAAATACAGAGTTGAAAATTAACGAGACAGGTTGGAATTACTAATAAGGATTCTAGCGTAAAATAGATCTCGATTAGAAGGGAAAGCAGAGGGAGTAAGCTAAGAATTACCTCATTTCTGACAGATTCATGTTCCCCGTAAAAATTCGGTTCAGAACGGAAATCTGGAAAAGTTGGACCTTTGTTTACATTTTAGACGAGATTCTCCGGGAAAACCCGCAAGAGAAAGGGACACAACTCTAACCGGTAGTTATTAAAACTGATCGGGAAAATCCCATAACTCGACTAAAAACCCAACCCATGTGTGTTGGATGAAAAATAAAACAGGGACCATCTCTAGCTTCCTTTAAACATCAGATCTATAGTTAAAACTAACGTCTAACTTACAGGGAGACTGGCGATGTTTAATATGCTATCAGTAGACGCAGAATTAACCGCTGTTTTAACATAATCTCAAGATTGATAATCTAATGAGAGAGAAATCAAGCTGTTATATATCCCAACTAGTCATACTTACGTTAGCAGTGGTTACACACGTAGACCATGGGAACTACAAGGAGAGAAGAGACTTTCTGCTGGGAAACGAATCTGAGGGGAGTGGACGCACAAAACCCAGAATCAGCAAAATGCAGATGTTAGATTTCTTAATAACCCATGTAGGAGTACTCAGTGACTTTATCCAGTTCCTAACGCCAGACTAAATATATTGGGAAAAGAAATTCAGCAAATGATCTCATATGAAATGTATCATCTGGCTATTGAAAGCTTAATGATGATATTTCAACTGCTTCAGAAAGTCGGTTTGATGCAGACAAACCAGTACTTGAAAGTAGCAAATTATCAGATAACCACGCATATTTCAAACAATAGCGGACGACAATGGAAAAGATAAATGAACTCTTCCAAGAAAGGAAATAAGAGGTTATGTCCAGTTGTCTTGACTAGAAGAAAATGGACGTGGCTCTGATAGATTATCTAACATAGGAAAGAAATGTAGTAAAACATAAAGGGATACTAGGTGCGTCAATGTAAAGACGGAAATTGTAGAGTACTACTAAACCATTTTTTCTTAAACAAATAAATGGCTTAAAGTGGGGAGACATGTAGTATAATAAAACGTCCTTACCCTTTCCTCGCATTGACGCCCTTAAAAATACCAATCCCTAATAATTACTATTTAAATACCTTAATTTGGGGGAATAAAACAGCGATAGACTGACAGTGGCACAGCCAAATGTAATTGGCATTAGTTTAAATCTTGGCCTGGTAGTTGAGGAAATACTTTTGCCTCATTCTAGTACAGGGTTTTCACCTTTCGAGTTAGTATATGGAGCCAGACCACGTGGCCCTTTAGCAATTTATAAGAATTTGTTAACTGAATTGAACAATGAACAAAAACCAATCTCACCATACCATCATGTTACAACATTACGTGACAGAATTATGAAATCATGCATATTAGCCAAAGAATCACTAAAACAATCTGGTGCCATCTACAGAGAATATGCCAACAAGAAGAACAGAACAATAACGGTGACACCAGGACAGGACGTGTTATTTCTCTTACCCAGCGACAAAAATCTCCTAGCAGACTCTTGGCAAGGACCTTTTAAAATACTAAGACAAATTTCAACAGTACACTACGAAGTTGCAATAAATAACAAAAACAAAATATTCCACATTAACATGTTGAAACCCTACTATAACAGAGACGAAGACCAAGACGAGACAGCAGCAAACACAACCGTAGACAGACTTAGAAGATACAGACGAAATACCAGTCCCATCACTCAATACGACAGACACACTGCAAGACATCAAACTATCTCAAAATCTCTCTCAGACTGAGACTGACAACTGCAGACAACTGTTACAAGACTATATAACCATTTTCTCCAACCATCCAGGACAGACGGATCTAGTAGAACACCAGATCATACTGACAACTCAGGTACCAATAAAGTGTAGACCTTATTCAATACCAATACATTACACAGACAAATTACACCAAGAAATCTTAGACCTTGAGGAAAACCAAATTATTAGAAGATCACAATCACAATATTGTTCTTCTATCGTGATTGTTAGAAAAAAAGACAATTCAATACGCCTATGCGTTGATTATCGAAAACTCAACGCAGTAACGCAATTATATTCAGAACCAATGGCTAATTGTGAGAACATACTGACAGAAATGACAGATGCCAAATACTTAAAAAAACTCGACATGACAAAAGGGTACTGGCAAATACCCATGACCGAGGACGCTATCCACTTGACAGCATTTGCAACATCTTTGGGGACTATACGAATGGTGTAAACTTCCATTTGGACTAGTCAATGCCCCAGCGACATTTGTAAGAATGACAAGACTGTTACTGGCAGACATACCCAATATCCTATCATATATGGACGACATCTGTGTACACACAAGGACAATGACAGAACACCTAGTGACGCTACGACAAACTTTTGAACGCATCAGGCAACATGGCCTGACAGTAAAGCCAGCAAAAGTAGAAATTGCCTATCATGAAATTACTTTTCTAGGCTACAAAATTTGTGATGGATATGTTACCACTGATGACAATATTGTTTCGAGAATTCTAAAACTATCACTTCCTACGACCAAAAAGGAAGTAAGAAGTATGTTAGGATTGTTGAATTATTACAGAAGATTCATACCTAACTTTTCTGATTTGACAGAAATGTTTACAAATCTGTTAACAAAAAAAAAAAAAACCCTAATAAAATTGTAAACAGAGAGGGCCTGAGACCTGCCTTTACAAAAGTATTGTCATATTTTTCTTCCAATCCCATATTAAAATTGCCAAATCTGAACATTCCTTTCAGATTGAGAACTGACGCGAGCACGATAGGTATAGCGGCGGTTTTGTTACAATCCTATGATGACATGTTTCATCCAGTGTATTATGTAAGCCTCAAGTTGTCACAAAAAGAACGTAGATGGTCTACACCAGAGTTGAAAGGTCTCGCATTAATTTATTCTATTTCTAAACTATCTAAGTATTTGCTAGGAAAACATTTCATCGTTGAGACAGATAACAACCCATTAACTGTCATAATAAAAGGTACACCGACAAACCACAGGATCGCCAGAACTAATGCAGAACTACAGCTTAGAGATACGACACATCAGTGGCACAGATAATACAATTGCAGACCTACTCTCAAGATGTCCTCTCGATACGTCCATGGACAGTTTAACGACGCCTGAGCGCAATGACTGATGCGGTTACCTAGGGCGCTCAGACAAGTATCAGATTCCAGCGGTCAATATTCACTTATACCAATACTGCTGTGAAAAATTACTTTCTGTGATAAGGACTACGTCCTGTGATTTATTCGAAATACATTTTTAACTAGTGAATGCGACGAATAAATGAACGACTAGAATGTGAAAGGACAGTGGTTTTAAACCGTTATTATCAGTCTCACGAACAGTGTTAACAGTACTACACATGTGTATAGACTTACCGTATTCCAGCTTTTGGTAACATCCAGTAGTACCATCGCTTATGTATACTAGTGATATAAGCGCAGTGAGTTGTTCGAATATTTTAACTGTGAAACAGACTGTGTTAAATAGACAACAGTAGAAGAATCCATAACATCCGGAACAGTGTAATCCAAACATGTGCTAACAAGAACAGTGTGTATTACTACAAAGTGTGAACACATTAGTTATGTGCTTCCGCTTCCTTTCCTAATTATTTTCTAAATTGATCAAAAATAGCTGACTAAACCCAAATAGTCACGAATGAATGACCGAGTGAACGATTTTTGTGATACTAAAATTTACGTGTGATAAATAGAATGAAAGGATTTATATATTTGTGATCTAAGAATCATTGATTGATTAATTTTGTCTCAATGGTGCCAAGTATGCCACTATTGAAAATAAATATCAAACGATGACGCTTATAATAGAAGTAACAAATGTACTTTATTTTGTTTTAATGAATTTGAAAATTATCTCCTATAACATTTAATGATTGCATCTGAAGGGAAACAATCTATCATATATAAAATGTAAGCATGCATAGATTTTCTTTTTCATAGTAGCCAGAATGACTACAGGTCACCAGGTGACGTCAACTATGCGTGGAAGATAGTTACTGAGGTTGGCGGACCAGTGTTGGATTATCCGACCATATCGGTTGGTTTCTAATTCTGAAGTCATCTCATAAAGGAGATAATTTAGGGCCTAACATGTTGTTTTTGTCTTTTTTTTCCTTTTGTTGGGAGGTAGAGCGTTGCTTGAAAGATAGTGTTAGTAGCTGTTAACTACCGGTCTGGCTTAAGTCCATTCTCAACGAAGGTACTAGTCCAACTAGGGGACAACACTTGATGAGAGTATCCTCATGGCAGCACTGAAGAGAATATGTATCATGCATCATGACCAAGTAAATGCCAATGTATAAATATCCCAGAGAGTCACCTAACAGGATAAACAGTTAATCAATTCTGACTTATAAATATATTATTAGCTTAAACCATGTATAAACACCCATGATGAAAGGATATCCATTTCATAAGAGGGAGCGGAGGAGAGTGTCAGAATCTCCATCGCCATCGCCTGGAGGCGACGGACAAGCACGACGATTAACCCTGCTGGCAGCTACTACGCAGTTAACGCCTAGTGGCCAGTGTGACGCACGAAGCGCACGGGGACTAACAGAAGGGCTTACGAGAAACATCGTCGTTAGCTCAGACTGCTTCAGGACTCGAGACAGGACGGACATGAGAGAAAGCGGCAGCGGTTATCGCCGCGTTGGTAACTTACGGGGTATGTGAACCTGTCGCTCAGAAAGCAATGGCAAACTACTGAGCGTAATCTTGCCAAGAAATCAACAATAAGCTGAAAGATGCTGATGACAGCGATGTCCTGTAAAGGATATGCGACCCCCCCCCCCCCCCACACACACACACACTTGATTTTCTTTCACTCAGAAAACAATTCGTTTTCCTCACTCGGGAAACACTAAAGTTTCCCTCATTCCGGAATCAGTTCTCACACACTCAGATTACACTTAGGTTTCTTTCACTCGGGAAACACTCAAGAAACATTTAATTTTCCCTTCGCTTATGAAACAATTTGTTTTCCCTTACAGGGGAAACACTTTATTTTCTCTCATACAGGAAACAGTTTTCATTCACTCATCTCCTCTTTTCGCTATCAAGGGCCGATCTCGTGCCCGAATGGATCCGCTGTGGTGGCATGTGGTAGTTTTATCGCCACAAAATGATCAGTGGTTAATTTGATACATTTCTGCTCCGTTTCGGAATTTTAAGTTACAGTAAACTGAAAAGTCGCACAGCCGGAAGATTGCTACGTCATCTTTGTGCCGTCAAACGTTTGCTAATATTGGATTCTTGCGAATTTTCAGTTTTAAAGTAGTGTTTATTTGTTTGTTTGGGTTTTTCACAATGGAAACGCCCACCAGTATGTGAGCTCATAGAATGACTTCAGATCAAGCTAGGTTATTGTTTTAAACAGTTTTAAGCAATAGTGATTTCGATATTAGTGAAGATTCCGAAAGAAGTTTTAGTTGTGTCTAAAGTTTTAGCACGTGGTGTTAAAGAAAAACCAGTGAATGTTCGCCAACACTGAGTGTCTGACAATGAAGCACGAATGGCTGAAGTTTACGTCTGTCATTATTGCTATGGGACTTGATCCAAGACCATCTATCAAAGACTACTGGTGTACAAGTGCACATTTATATACTCCTTGGTATGCCACTATGTTTCCCAGGAATAGATTTGACGTCTTTGCTGACAGATTCGACACTTCGAAAGCTCTGATTGATTATCTGCATTCCAACAATTTAAATTATACAGGGACACCGAATGTCAACCGCGTAGGCTTCCCTCCTGAGTTGAAGCATTTGCGACTTCAGCATCAAGAGATGAAGTGGTTTTTTGAAGGAGAAAGAATATTGTGTGTGGCATGGAGAGATAAAAAAGCTAAAAAACCATGCATTGTTGTCTCTACCAAGTCTGTAGTTGGAACTGTTGAGAGCGGATTGCGAAAACCGCAGAGCAAAGCCGAAGATTATCTCCATGAATATAACATGGCGATGAATGGCTGCGACAGAATGGACCAAATGGTTGGATATTATAATATCCATGATAGGAAAACCATTAAGTGGTGGAAGAAGATCTACTACTGGATCTTTGAAATTGCACAGATCAATGCTCACATCCTACATTCCATATGCCAAACAGAGAAAGGAAGGAAAAAATTGTTATTGAAGGATTTCAAGCAAAGTTTACTGGAAAGTGCTCATCGCGAAGCAGCTCAGAGTATTCCTGAAAGTTTGACACTCTGCCTGCCGAAGAATTTCAGTCTGTTGCAGGAAATTATGTCGAAAGAGTTACATGAGCCAAGCATTTAATAGAATTTGTCGGTGTCAATAGAGACTGTGTTTTTTGCAGCACTCGAACTAAACAACACATATCATCTTTTGTTTGCTCCGGCTGCACTAATAGACCACACTTGTGCCCCAAAGTTTGCTTTGAAGCCTATCACAAATAGACTGCCACATATAGTAAATAAAAACAAACAAACGTGACAATTAAATGTAAATCTGCCAAGTGTTTTCCTAATTTTTGTATGAAAAAAGAAAAATACATGATTCAGAATCTGCGGCAAAACTTCTTTTCGGATGATTGATTGTGAGCAATTGTGTTTATAGTTTAGAAAAGTGTTGTTTGTTCAGTAAATTCAACAGGATTAGCAGTGATCAGGATATTGGATAACAACGCCCCCTTGGTAAGTGCAATGTTTACATTATTTTTACCTCTTTTTAACAAATTATTTTAAAAGTTATATTATTATTTTTATTATATTTACAACATACAGCAAAAATTCCCCTACCAACATATTCCTTGTGCAATCTCCCTTTATTTTGATATATAATACAACATTTCTGCTACAATTTTAACCATCTTCATAACATTAATGTGACACACCCTTACTTCAAGTTTTCTAGCCATTATTATTTTTCATTTTGTGTGAAAAAGACCAAAACTTCCTTTTGGGTAATTTTAATGAACAATACTGTTTATATTGTTGAAGACAAGTGGTGTTTGTTTGATTATTCAGTAAATTAAACATGATTAGCAGTATAGGAGTGTAGAAAACACCTTATAAGTGCAGTTTTTACAATAATTTTTACCTCTGTAATTTCAGTTGTTATTATTAAACCTCTCATTATTGTCATAATATTTGTAACCTATCAATTAATTATTAACACTGTCATGTTCCTTGTGAAATCCTCTTTAATTTGATATGTAATACAATAGATCTGCTACCATTTTAACCATTTTAAAAGCATTATTGTAACAAACCCCTAGTTCCAATTTTCTGCCATGAATTTCTGCTTGGTCAGGACCCAATTTTTGTTTGGTAGCGAAAGAGCTAGGTCCACGATATTCTAATAATTTTTCTGTAGCACTTAAGCTCAAAAGCCCAATTTTTCTTCTTTAGTGATTATGAAATGGTCCATGACTCACATCCATATGTTGCCACGGGGAAGTTGCGTATTTTCAACTTGTGTACTGTAACTTGCTTAGCCACTGTTGTGCCATAGGTTCTTATGCGGTGCTATGGCCAACCTGTAACTAATTTCTTTTGAATATCCCACATTGCTGTTGATTATGGAGCAAATATATTCAAAGTATGCGACATTTTCAATTTCTAGATAGTTGAATGTGATCTTTGGCTGGTATGTAATTTTGTCTGTAGACATTATTCTTGTTTTTCTTAACTTCAGAAAACGATTCTGATTTTCAGTGAGTTTCTTGACAGACAGGATAAGCTCTTCTAATTCTTTAGCACTATTTGATATGTGGATAGTGTCATCTGCATACCAATGTTCTGGAATTGACTTTCCTGCAGCAGCAAATGGAACGAAAATGTCCCTAGCCATTTTTGTCGTTTCACATTACATTTCCATTACATGCTGAGGAGCGTCTGTGGCCAAGGTGTAACGAACGCGATTCGCGATCCCGCATACCGCGTTTGAAATCAGCTGCAGACCTTGCATTGATTTGTAACAATGATTTGAGCATTGGTCTATCATAAAGCAACGGCAAACTATTGAATATAAACTTGTCCAGTAAATAATGCAATATTTAAAAACAAATTCTGGGGTTAATTGCGACGTCCTTTAAAGGACAAAAAAACCCAACTGTATTGTTATTGTTTGACTTACTGCCATTATTGCATAGTCAGACTACTTTTGGTTAAAGAAACAGCACAAGAATCTTCCTTCGCAATTCTCCCTCCAGCCTGAGCCGTAAAAGTCCACGAACTTCTGACGCGTCAAACGACCGACGGATCAGTGTATATGGCAACATCACCCTCTAAAGAATTCACGAAGATTAAAGCCTGTACTTCCGCCGCCACTGCAGCCGAATTTTCTAGTCTGCATTTTCTGTCTAGTTGGATGCAAACTGAAAAGGACGTACAGAACTCAGTTGGCACTTGTATTCACTACTCGCCAGGTTCTTAATTCTCAAATGGACACAACTGTTGAAGAATATCTTCGGCTTGACCTATTCACGACTTTCGTCTTTTTAACCTGCTGCCCTTTACCTTCTTAATGTGTGTTTGCGTTGACTCTGAGGTAGGCATGTGCTCGGCAAATGTGTATTCTGTCCCTCATCGTAGGAAAATCAAGTAGGTAGCGCATCGCCCTGCATGCTATATCTCCTGTACACCCAAGTAACACGCATAGCTTCGTTCTGTATCCTCTCCGTTCTTTATATCTGCTTATGGCTGAGAGTAAGGATCGCCATAGCAAATTAAAAAACAGAAAGGACCAGACCCTCATACAGAAGACATAGTCGGCGCTGCTCACAGTTTGCCGGCACCACCACCCGCATCGCAGTCAAACACCTCTTTGCCTTTGTTATCACCTGGTCTATGTGCTCAGTATAAGCAAGGCTTCGATCAAATCGTATCCTCAGGTACTTCATTGCCTGCATTCTTTCATAATCTCTCAGCAAAGCTTTACAGTTGGGGTTGGAGTGTTGACAATATGGTTGTTCAAAGAGAGCGATGTTAGTGCTACCTTCGTTCGGGTGACCATTGCACCAGCCTCATCACACCAGTTGCGTATGCGATTGAGTTCTGTCTATAGTTCCACAGCAACGAGATCTCTGTCCTTACCCTAATGATACACTAACACATCGTCGGCATACAACAATGTCATCCCCAGACCTGTGATCTGCTCACAGGTGATTCTCACAGTGTAGGCGTTGAACAGTACCGGAGATAATGGTGATCCTGGCTGGCAGGCCAGGATATATTATTGTTGGTTCAGAAGTCCAACTGCCACATCTAAAAACTACTTTTCTTTAGAAGATGGCTGCAGAGATCCAATTAAGGAGGAACTGACCTATCTTGAGTTCAGTTAGCTGAACTATTAAGAAATCCAGCAGTTCTCTGTTCTATGCATTTTCAAAGTCAATAGCCGCAGCACATGCTTCAATGCCTGAGTGGAAACCTCCATAGACAACATGGGCAAAAAATGCTGTGTTGGACCAGGTTTCTCTGACTGGATGCATATGGTATAAAGAGAGCAAATAACATGCTTATGTTAGGCAAGTTTGTTGCATATCCTTTACAGGGCGTCAGTCAACTCAAGCATTTTGTTGGCAGAATATGATATACTGGCAAGAGTTTGTTAGTAGTTTGTTATTGCTTTCTAAACGACCGGCACTGAAACCATTCTATGGAAACCAACGCAAAGCGGTCTGATTCCAAATCGACCGCGTCTGTGTTTCGAATGCGGTATGCGAGATTACGAATCACATTCGTAACCACCCCGCCACAGAGCCGGCTATGTTAGAGACACATTAAATACACATGTAGGCCACAGAGCCGGCTATGTAAGAGACATATTAAATACACATGTAAGCCACAGAGCCGGCTATATAAGAGACACATTAAATACACATGTAGGCCACAGAGCCGGCTATGTTAGAGACACATTAAATACACATGTAGGCCACAGAGCCGGCTATATAAGAGACACATTAAATACACATGTAGGCCACAGAGCCGGCTATATAAGAGAAACATTAAATACACATGTAGGCAACAGAGCCGGCTATGTTAGAGACACATTAAATACACATGTAGGCCACAGAGCCGGCTATATAAGAGACACATTAAATACACATGTAGGCCACAGAGCCGGCTATGTTAGAGAAACATTAAATACACATGTAGGCCACAGAGTCGGCTATATAAGAGACACATTAAATACACATGTAGGCCACAGAGCCGGCTATGTTAGAGACATATTAAATACACATGTAGGCCACAGAGCCGGCTATATAAGAGAAACATTACATACACATGTAGGCCACAGAGCCGGCTATGTTAGAGACACATTAAATACACATGTAGGCCACAGAGCCGGCTATGTTAGAGACACATTAAATACACATGTAGGCCACAGAGCCGGCTATATAAGAGACACATTAAATACACATGTAGGTCACAGAGCCGGCTATGTTGGAGACACATTAAATACACATGTAGGCCACAGAGCCGGCTATATAAGAGAAACATTACATACACATGTAGGCCACAGAGCCGGCTATATAAGAGAAACATTAAATACACATGTAGGCCACAGAGCCGGCTATATAAGAGACACATTAAATACACATGTAGGCCACAGAGCCGGCTATATAAGAGACACATTAAATACACATGTAGGAACCATAGCCGGCTATGTTAGAGACACATTAAATACACATGTAGGCCACAGAGCCGGCTATGTTAGAGACACATTAAATACACATGTAGGCCACATAGCCGGCTATGTTAGAGACACATTAAATACACATGTAGGCCACAGAGCCGGCTATGTTAGGGGCACATTAAATACACATGTAGGCCACAGAGCCGGCTATATAAGAGAAACATTGAATACACATGTAGGCCACAGAGCCGGCTATATAAGAGACACATTAAATACACATGTAGGCCACAGAGCCGGCTATATAAGAGAAACATTAATACACATGTAGGCCACAGAGCCGGCTATGTAGAGACACATTAAATACACATGTAGGCCACAGAGCCGGCTATGTTAGAGACACATTAAATACACATGTAGGCCACAGAGCCGGCTATATAAGAGACACATTAAATACACATGTAGGCCACAGAGCCGGCTATGTTAGAGACACATTAAATACCATAGTAGGCCACAGAGCCGGCTATGTATAGAGACACATTAAATACACATGTAGGCCACAGAGCCGGCTATATAAGAGACACATTAATACACATGTAGGCCACAGAGCCGGCTATATTAAGGAGACACATTAAATACACATGTAGGCCACAGAGCCGGCTATATAAGAGAAACATTAAATACACATGTAGGCCACAGAGCCGGCTATATTAGAGACACCATTACATTACACATGTAGGCCACAGAGCCGGCTATATAGAGACACATTAAATACACATGTAGGCCACAGAGCCGGCTATGTTAGAGACACATTAAATACACATGTAGGCCACAGAGCCGGCTATATAAGAGACACATTAAATACACATGTAGGTCCACAGAGCCGGCTATGTTAGGAGACACATTAAATACACATGTAGGCCACAGAGCCGGCTATATAAGAGAAACATTAAATACACATGTAGGCCACAGAGCCGGCTATATAAGAGAAACATTAAATACACATGTAGGCCACAGAGCCGGCTATATAAGAGACACATTAAATACACATGTAGGCCACAGAGCCGGCTATAGTAAGAGACACATTAAATACACATGTAGGCACATAGCCGGCTATGTAAGAGACACATTAAATACACATGTAGGCCACAGAGCCGGCTATGTTAGAGACACATTAAATACACATGTAGGCCACATAGCCGGCTATGTTAGAGACACATTAAATACACATGTAGGCCACAGAGCCGGCTATGTTAGAGGCACATTAAATACACATGTAGGCCACAGAGCGGCTAGTTTAGACTTACATGTAGCCCGGATTGGTTAGAAAGATATTAAATACACATGTAGGCCACAGAGCCGGCTATGTTAGAGACATATTAAATACACATGTAGGTCACAGAGCCGGATATGTTAGAGAGATATTAAATTACACTGTATGGCCACAGAAGCCGGCTATGTTAGAGACTATTAAATACACATGTAGGCCACAGAGCCGGCTATGTTAGAGACATATTAAAATACACATGTATGGCACAGAGCCGGCTTTGTTAGAGACATAGTAAATACACATGTAGGCCACAGAGCCGGCTATGTTAGAGACACATTAAAATACACATGTAGCCACCGAGCGGCTATATAAGAAGAAACATTAAATACACATGTAGGCCACAGAGCCGGCTATATAAGAGAAACATTAAATACACATTTAGGTCCACAGAGCTGGCTATGTTAGAGACATATTAAATACACATGTAGGCCACAGAGCCGGCTATGTTAGAGACATATTAAATACACATGTAGGCCACAGAGCCGGCTATGTTAGAGACATATTAAATACACATGTAGGCCACAGAGCCGGCTATATAAGAGAAACATTAAATACACATGTAGGCCACAGAGCCGGCTATGTTAGAGACACATTAAATACACATGTAGACCACAGAGCCGGCTATGTTAGAGACACATTAAATACACATGTAGGCCACAGAGCCGGCTATGTTAGAGACACATTAAATACACATGTAGGCCACAGAGCCGGCTATGTTAGAGACACATTAAATACATATGTAGGCCACAGAGCCGGCTGTATAAGAGACACATTAAATACACATGTAGGCCACAGAGCCGGCTATATAAGAGACAGATTAAATACACATGTAGGCCACAGAGCCGGCTATATAAGAGACACATTAAATACACATGTAGGCCACATAGCCGGCTATATAAGAGACACATTAAATACACATGTAGGCCACAGAGCCGGCTATGTTAGAGACATATTAAATACACATGTAGGCCACAGAGCCGGCTATGTTAGAGACACATTAAATACACATGTAGGCCACAGAGCCGGCTATATAAGAGAAACATTAAATACACATGTAGGCCACAGAGCCGGCTATGTTAGAGACATATTAAATACACATGAAGGCCACAGAGCCGGCTATGTTAGAGACACATTAAATACACATGTAGGCCACAGAGCCGGCTATGTTAGAGACATATTAAATACACATGTAGGCCACAGAGCCGGATATGTTAGAGAGATATTAAATACACATGTAGGCCACAGAGCCGGATATGTTAGAGAGATATTAAATACACATGTAGGCCACAGAGCCGGCTATATAAGAGACACATTAAATACACACGTAGGCCACAGAGCCGGATATGTTAGAGACACATTAAATACACATGTAGGCCACAGAGCCGGCTATATAAGAGACACGTTACATACACATGTAGGCCACAGAGCCGGCTATATAAGAGACACATTAAATACACATGTAGGCCACAGAGCCGGCTATATAAGAGACACATTAAATACACATGTAGGCCACATAGCCGGCTATATAAGAGACACATTAAATACACATGTAGGCCACAGAGCCGGCTATGTTAGAGACATATTAAATACACATGTAGGCCACAGAGCCGGCTATGTTAGAGACACATTAAGTACACATGTAGGCCACAGAGCCGGCTATATAAGAGAAACATTAAATACACATGTAGGCCACAGAGCCGGCTATGTTAGAGACATATTAAATACACATGTAGGCCACAGAGCCGGCTATGTTAGAGACATATTAAATACACATGTAGGCCACAGAGCCGGCTATGTTAGAGGCACATTAAATACACATGTAGGCCACAGAGCCGGCTATGTTAGAGACATATTAAATACACATGTAGGCCACAGAGCCGGATATGTTAGAGAGATATTAAATACACATGTAGGCCACAGAGCCGGCTTTGTTAGAGACATATTAAATACACATGTAGGCCACAGAGCCGGCTATATAAGAGACACATTAAATACACACGTAGGCCACAGAGCCGGATATGTTAGAGACACATTAAATACACATGTAGGCCACAGAGCCGGCTATATAAGAGACACGTTAAATACACATGTAGGCCACAGAGCCGGCTATATAAGAGACACATTAAATACACATGTAGGCCACAGAGCCGGCTATATAAGAGACACATTAAATACACATGTAGGCCACATAGCCGGCTATATAAGAGACACATTAAATACACATTTAGGCCACAGAGCCGGCTATGTTAGAGACATATTAAATACACATGTAGGCCACAGAGCCGGCTATGTTAGAGACACATTAAATACACATGTAGGCCACAGAGCCGGCTATATAAGAGAAACATTAAATACACATGTAGGCCACAGAGCCGGCTATGTTAGAGACACATTAAATACACATGTAGGCCACAGAGCCGGCTATGTTAGAGACACATTAAATACACATGTAGGCCACAGAGCCGGCTATATAAGAGAAACATTAAATACACATGTAGGCCACAGAGCCGGCTATGTTAGAGACATATTAAATACACATGTAGGCCACAGAGCCGACTATGTTAGAGACATATTAAATACACATGTAGGCCACTGTCAGCAACCGATGCGTCAGGCATTACAGGATCAACTTCTCCCGTACCACACAAAAATATTGCAAGTCGTACGAGAGGTATGGATGATGCATTTTATTGTCACTGGCTCTTTAACAATAGATTACTGCACAAAAACGGTCGCTATTAAATCACACATAAAGACACAGAATTCCCTATCCAGTCATATCCTATCCCTACAGCTAACTCTATCTACTTGGCTAAGGAAACGCGCATCGACACTAATCGATGCGCTCACTATGAAAGTCAGTCCCCGTCTGACTATTCTACTCGCGTGGCTACACAGCCCGCGGAAGGACCTCGTGCGTCCTTCGGCTTTTTGCGTGCTGCAACACTCAGCACGCTTAGAGTAGCCGTTTACTCTTGAGTGGGATTCCACTTCTCCGTGGCTATCACGTAGGCGTGATTCTGCCGTGACCAGAGTGCTTACTCTCTGTGGTTGACATCTCCGTGTCTCATGAGAGAACTAGTTAATAGTTCCCCTCCCTATCACCTACCCTGCCCTCATGTAGGGGCACTGGGTTACCTCGAATCTACTTGAGGTAGACCACTCATTCAGGGTGGTCTTCTATCTTGAGGTAGACCACTCATTCAGGGTGGTCTTCTATACTTCAGTCTTTGACACCACAGAGCCGGCTATGTTAGGGGCACATTAAATACACATGTAGGCCACAGAGCCGGCTATGTTAGAGACATATTAAATACACATGTAGGCCACAGAGTCGGATATGTTAGAGAGATATTAAATACACATGTAGGCCACAGAGCCGGCTATATAAGAGACACATTAAATACACATGTAGGCCACAGAGCCGGCTATGTTAGATACATATTAAATACACATGTAAGCCACAGAGCCGGCTTTGTTAGAGACATATTAAATACACATGTAGGCCACAGAGCCGGCTATGTTAGAGAGATATTAAATACACATGTAGGCCACAGAGCCGGATATGTTAGAGAGATATTAAATACACATGTAGGCCACAGAGCCGGCTATGATAGAGACATATTAAATACACATGTAGGCCACAGAGCCGGCTATGCTAGAGAGATATTAAATACACATTTAGGCCACAGAGCCGGATATGTTAGAGACATATTAAATACACATGTACGCCACAGAGCCGGCTATGATAGAGACATATTAAATACACATGTAGGCCACAGAGCCGGCTATGATAGAGACATATTAAATACACATGTAGGCCACAGAGGCGGCTATGTTAGAGACATTAAATACACATGTAGGCCACAGAGCAGGCTATGTTAGAGACACATTAAACACACATGTAGGCCACAGAGCCGGCTATGTTAGAGACATATTAAATACACATGTAGGCCACAGAGGCGGATATGTTAGAGACATATTAAATACACATGTAGGCCACAGAGCCGGCTATGTTAGAGAGATATTAAATACACATGTAGGCCACAGAGCCGGATATGTTAGAGAGATATTAAATACACATGTAGGCCACAGAGACGGATATGTTAGAGACATAGTAAATACACATGTAGGCCACAGAGCCGGCTATGTTAGAGAGATATTAAATACACATGTAGGCCACAGAGCCGGCTATGGTAGAGACATATTAAATACACATTTAGGCCACAGAGGCGGCTATGTTAGAGACATATTAAATACACATGTAGGCCACAGAGGCGGCTATGTTAGGGGCACATTAAATACACATTAGGTTCACATTAATTACACATGTACACCATAGAGCTGGCTATGTTAGAGAAACATTAAATACACATGTAGGCCATTCACAATCATTTTTGTCAGCGGAGGAAATTCAAAAGTTTGCCTTACTTAGACAAAGAGAGAAAAGGAACACAGAAAAAATGCTGGACTGAGAACATTCAGAAGCTGACCACATGTAGTATTTCCTCACTTGTGCGCGCAGCTGAGGACAGAGAACAGTCGGAGACGCAGATTGCTGATGCTTCCATGATGATACCTCTACCACCCCCGGCATGAGTCAGTGAATTGAAAACTGCGAAGTTGTCATAGCCTTCATTGTGTCTTGTCTGGTTCTCTCACTTGTAACGTTCCGTTCCTTATTTCGGAGAACTAACCAGTTCAACCCTCAGGTCCACCTCTGACCTGTTTTGTTTAAGAGCTTATAGGATTGTACCCGACTGCCCTCGCTACAGGACGCAGGCTACAGCAGTTTTAGAAGTTAACATTAACAGCTGTTGCCATAATGGGGCTAGTGTGTTATTTTCTGTCAGTACATGTGGTTCAAATAAAGCATGGTTTACAGCCATTCCCCTTTAATAAGAATGGCTTGACAAAGAATACAGGAAACAGAAAGAAAAACGAAAAACTACAACACAATCGCTCTTTGTGTCAACTGAATGAAACATGACGGTCGGACTAAAACTTCCTCTGAACAACAAAGATAAGAAAAGAAAACAGGGTATTAGATCAGCTGGTGACCTGAAAATGTGCAGGGTTGTCACAAAGAGAAGTATCTGTGCCTGTTCAGCAATGCTTCAGCTGGCTGGTCGCTGACAGATTAGCTGGGGGATATTTAACAGGTTCCTGGAATGTCCCGATTGTGTTCGCCGTGAATCATGTTCATGTAGGTTGATGATATCTGCAATCATATTCTTGCACAAAAGGTTGTTGAAAACTTTAGACAGAGTGCTTTCCCTCATTATTTAGTCTGCGGGTTATAGAAAAGGCCAATCCTGTAAGGAGCATTGTACCATTTGTACACATCCAAATGTATGGCCTTTCAGTATAACTGCATTGTTGCTGAATGAGCCATAGTATTTCAATGTGTATGTATATCTGAATGTTCAATGAACTAACAGCGCTATAGAGATACTCCCAGCGGGTGAAACCTGAGACACGTGAATAGTTCGAAGCTAGTAGTATATCATGTTTGGCTAGTTCTTTCAGCGGCTACTAAAACCTTCTCATCTGAGGCTAACGCTACAGTAATGCCAGAGAGACAAGTTAATGCATATTCAACGACTGAATACACTAACTGTCGATAGATTTCAGGACTTTATAAATAAACATAAGCTTGTCGACTATCAACATTGCTGTTGAATACACGGCCAAGAAATAATGACTCCGTACTTACACATTCCTAACCCTGTACATTATCTACCATTGACATCCGCTCGCCCATGCTTTGGACGTTTCAGGGAGAAGATGTATGTTGTCTGCTTTATGTCTCTTTCTCTCTAAACCTCCCCTTTCTTACTTTCTGTTGCTACTTGCTAGTTAATACGTGATCGATATATTTATGTTATCTTATATACTTCGGTCTTCTTTTCAGTCGACATATTTTCGCTTGTCATTTATTTAATCTCAAACCATGCTATGTTTGGTTATTGATTTTGCGGTCCGGGTTATATCCCATTTATTGACAGAAATGCTTTCTAACCAGCCCCTCACAGGGATAGACCCAGTTTCATAATATAAGTACCAGAAATTGAGGGAAGCACACAGACAGCTAGCCTAACCACATTTCTCTCTCGGTTACCCAACATAAGAACAGTTTGTTGCACGTTTTTTTACTTGACATCACAGTCAACCCCAGCATTTATTGGCTGTGTATGATTTTCTAGGTAATTTACTTTCAGTAGTTTGTCATTGCTTTCTGAACGACTGATGCTAATACCATCGTGAAAATCAACGCAATTAGAGGTCCTAAAATAGCCGGCGGATGACTTCCAACGCGGTGTGAATGTCGGGATTGCGAACCTGCGTTCACTGCCTCTAAGTCACAGACCGATCATTAGAGCACATCATCACGTTCCCAAGATGCACCAGTGCTATGTAGAAGTGCGCTTACTTCTTTATCTACATTCTGTGTATTGTCAAAGAGCTCTGCTTACTTCTTTATCTACATTGTGTGTATTGTCAAAGAGCTCTGCTTACTTCTTTATCTACATTGTGTGTATTGTCAAAGAGCTCTGCTTACTTCTTTATCTACATTGTGTGTATTGTCAAAGAGCTCTGCTTACTTCTTTATCTATATTGTGTGTATTTTTAAAGAGCTCTGCTTACTTCTTTATCTACATTCTGTGTATTGTCAAAGAGCTCTGCTTACTTCTTTATCTACATTCTGTGTATTGTCAAAGAGCTCTGCTTACTTCTTTATCTACATTCTGTGTATTGTCAAAGAGCTCTGCTTACTTCTTTATCTACATTCTGTGTATTGTCAAAGAGCTCTGCTTACTTCTTTATCTACATTCTGTGTATTGTCAAAGAGCTCTGCTTACTTCTTTATCTATATTGTGTGTATTGTCAAAGAGCTCTGCTTACTTCTTTATCTACATTCTGTGTATTGTCAAAGAGCTCTGCTTACTTCTTTATCTATATTGTGTGTATTTTTAAAGAGCTCTGCTTACTTCTTTATCTATATTGTGTGTATTTTTAAAGAGCTCTGCTTACTTCTTTATCTACATTCTGTGTATTGTCAAAGAGCTCTGCTTACTTCTTTATCTATATTGTGTGTATTTTTAAAGAGCTCTGCTTACTTCTTTATCTACATTCTGTGTATTGTCAAAGAGCTCTGCTTACTTCTTTATCTACATTCTGTGTATTGTCAAAGAGCTCTGCTTACTTCTTTATCTACATTCTGTGTATTGTCAAAGAGCTCTGCTTACTTCTTTATCTACATTCTGTGTATTGTCAAAGAGCTCTGCTTACTTCTTTATCTATATTGTGTGTATTTTTAAAGAGCTCTGCTTACTTCTTTATCTACATTGTGTGTATTGTCAAAGAGCTCTGCTTACTTCTTTATCTACATTGTGTCTATTGTCAAAGAGCTCTGCTTACTTCTTTATCTATATTGTGTGTATTTTTAAAGAGCTCTGCTTACTACTTTATCTACATTCTGTGTATTGTCAAAGAGCTTTGCTTACTTCTTTATCTACATTTAGTGTATTTTCAAAGAGCACATATAAACATACATACACACATATACACACGCACATACACATAAACACATATAAATACACATGAACGCACACCTTAACACACGTACAGACATACACACACAGAGGCACACACAGATACACACATGAACACACACATATACGCCCATAATCATATACAGACATGCACACACGCATACATCCACACACATAAACACACACACATAGACACACATAGACATACCCATCCATCCACACACATACACGCTGCCTCACTTAATCACTAAAACTAATATGAATAAACTCCCACACTTTTCACGTGTACACACTGTCGACTATCGCGAGTATCCTCATAAAAAAACATTCAAAATTGGGAAGCAATGGGAAAACATGGAAAATATGGAAACTGGTGATGAAAAAAATGGTATACATTGTGCAACGTAAAAATAAAATAGTGGTCCAGTCCAGTAAGATAATTCCTGGAAATGACATAAACATGATGAGATAAGCAGTGCATGTTAAATTCAATTGGCAGTAAAAATGCTAATATGAAAGATGAGAATACAGAAAAAAAATATGGCATAATGATATGCTTGCGCTCATCTCTCTCTCTCTCTCTCTCTCTCTCTCTCTCTCTCTCTCTCTCTCTCTCTCTCTCTCTCTCTCTCTCTCCCCTCTCTCTCTCTCCCTCCCTCTCTCTCTTTTTTATTTTTCTTTCACGCACACTGGCACACTAACTCTCTTATTGTCTCATTCTCTCCCTCTCTCCCACTCACTATTTCTCTATCTCATGCTTATACGCACTCACTCTCACACTTGCCCTCACTTACACACACACATACTCACATATTCACTCTCACTCAATCTCTCACTCACTCTCCCACTTACACTCACTCTCTTACTTTCTCTCACTCACACTTACTCGTTCACTCTCTAAACCACACTAAATCACTCTCTTATTCGCACATACAGACAAGCAAACAGACACACACACACTAACTCACTCTCACTCATTCACATTCTCATGCACTCTGTCACACACCCACTCACTCTCTCTCTCTCTCTCTCTCTCTCTCTCTCTCTCTCTCTCTCTCTCTCTCTCTCTTTTACACACTCACTCGCTCTCACACTCACTCACTCGCGCACATACACGCATATCCAACAAATTCTCAGTCACTCACTCACGCTCCTTTACTCACTCACTCCCTCGCTGACTCTCTAACTCACACTCACTCACTCAATTTCTCACTCCATCACACAGACAGGCAGACACACAACACACCCACTCTCTCAGATTCACTCATTCTCTCACTCAATCTCTCACACATACGTCCACACACACATTCATTTTTACACTCACTCAGGCACACGCGCGTGCATACTCTCTCACTCTCTCTCTCTGTCTCATACTAATTCTTCCACTCACACTCTTTCTCACTCACTCTCTCACCCACTCTCTCGCTCACAGACATACAGTGAAGAATGATAGTGAAAAAATGATAGAAGGAAATGATAGGAAATCAAATCAAATCAACTTTATTTTAAAAGGGTCACAAATTGGGCACGCAGGCCCGTCTTACATTCGGCCCTTCCAATCACTCGTCTTTCGTTCATCAAGAGCATTATACATTACATAGGAACAAAAATAAACATTGTGAAATGAATGTTGTGAACATAAACAAGGCTAATTACCATGTTATGAGTCCCATCTCCCACCTACCCATACATCACCCCACCCACACACACCCCCACCTACCCACACACACACACACACACACACACACACACACACACACACCCAGGGACACATACATACCCCACCAACCGACCCATCCTCCTCCCGTGCATCCCCCACCCACACACACTGCCCTCACCTGTTCCCCCAACCAAAACACATTCGCCACCCACAAACATCCCCCACCAACCCACACATCCACGCCCCCACCAACCCACACATCCCACGCCCATCCACATACACATCCTAACTCTCACATTCTCTCTCCACCCACACCTCCAACCACCCATCCCCCAGCCACACCTCCATCGACCACATATTCCCCACCCACGCACACACATCCCCAACCAACCCACACATCGCACATCCACTCACACATCCCCACACCATACACACACATCACCACCAACTGACATCTCCTTACCCACACACACACACATCTCCCTAACCACCTATACATCCCCAATCCACTCACACACACCCGACCACCCACACATACATCCTCCACCCACCCACACATGCCCAAACCCAATCCCCCACCACACATATCCCCCACCCATACACACATTCCCCGCACCAATCGCATGCAGAAGATGAATGCAGAAGAAGAGGAAGAAATAGCCTTATTGTTTTCCTTCATTGTCTTTGTGTGTTTTAACTATCTTTACTTACTACTTACATTCGTTTTCTGTATGTTTTCAAAGACCATTAGTGATTTCTTGAAATTCCTTTCAATGTGTTCTCAGAGAGCTGTACTGACGTCTTTCTTGCCCTTTCTACATTTCAGTAATTACAACTTCATCTTTATAAATACTTCTTACTTTCTTTCTTTCTTTCTTTCTTTCTTTCTTTCTTTCTTTCTTTCTTTCTTTCTTCCTTTCTTTCTTTCTTTTTTTCTGCCTTCCTACAACGCCTATCTAAATCTAACAACTCTCTCCACTTTAACATTCACAGACAGTGACAAGACAGAGGAATTCAGCTGTGAGAGAGGCTAATTATTGGAATAGAGACCTTATCAACTCTGCTGTAGTCTTGGCATTAACCAGATGGCGCTTAACTGGTTCCTGATAGCCGATGGGCTGGATGTCCAGTTTGCAACCATGGTAGAAGTCATAGTTTGTGTTGGCAGAACCTGGTTAGCGATACTATACTAAGGCTGCACTAAGTGTAGTATATATAACAGCCACTAATGTAATATGTCACATACACTATTACAATATATAACAGATATAAATGTAATATGTCACATACGTTATTAAAATATATAACAGCTAATAATGTAATATATCACATCCACTATTATAATGTATAACAGCTATTAATATATTATATAACATCTGCTATGATAATATATAACATATATATATATATATATATATATATATATATATATATATATATATATATATATATATATATATATATATATATATATATATGTATATATATATATATACAACCACACTCACTCACTCACTCACTCACTCACTCACTCACGCACGCACGCACGCACGCACGCACCCACCACAATCACTCACTCAGTCATTCATACACTAACACGCAAACGCCCACACGCCCACACACACACACACACACACACACACGCATAAACGCACATGCTCACACATATTGCAATCCAGATGAAGGGAGCTGATTAATACCAGTATACATTAGCACTGTTCTGTGAGCACACTTTAACACTGAGATGAGAGGGTGAAAGGAAAGGTTCTCTCGGTTTCTGAAATTGGGCGGAAAAGACTACCATGGTACGCATGCGCAATTAGGGATCTAGACCTAAATGTGTGGAAGTACACAACGGAATCATCTGTGATTGGTCAAGGACTAACCTTCACACACACGATAAAGGAGACATCTGGAAGTGTCGAAGGCGCTCTCTACAGTTACTGACGTCAAACATAAACAACGCGAGGAACAAAACGAAGAGACACAATATTAGACTGAAATGGAGTGATCAAGTATACATTGGAAGCCTCGGTAGCGTAGTGGCTAGACGCAGGTCTGTCGGTCCAGTGGTGTTCACATCTGCATTAGTGTCGACTTAAAAACAATATTGGCCTGTGTTCCCATGGCGACATAGTCTAAAATGGGCTCCATGAAATGTCTTGGGAAGTAAAGGCGACTGCTGTGCTACTGACTAGGTCAGCCAGCAAGTACCGACTGGTCAATACAAGTCTGGGGATGTAGAACCATATGCCCAAGACGCCTTGACTGACTGGCATCCTGGCGTCTTTGCAGACCATAGTTTGTAACATGGAGTTATACCTCTCCATAACACAAAGCCTGGGGCTGAGTTTAAAGATCATGTGTTGCCCATGTAGCATGATCCCTCTCTCACTTGTCTAGTTGAATCCAAGGGAAAGGTAACACCAATACGTCTGGAACAAAACAAGCTGCAGAAACTGCCGGATTAGCAAAGCAATGCTCTGTCAGCATGTCGGAGCTTCGATCTTAGACCAGTTGCTGACCAAGGCTTAGGGCCTGGTCTGTCCTGCCACGATAATTAGTCTTTAGGTTGCAATTCTTCGCACTACGGTAAGGCTTGTACCCTTCCAATTGCACCCCTGCACCCGAAACCGTTGACACAATGTGGGGTGTCGGGTTTGGTAAGCACCGCCCACCATTCGGTGCTATCAGAAAGCAGGTAGTACCATCTACTGTCATACAATAGCTCAGTCATATCTGACTAAGACCTGAGACTATTTTTACAATATTTAAACAAAAATAATATTGTGCCTGTCTGTCTGCCTTCCTGTGTAAGACAACATCTACCAATATTTAACAAATAGTTCTGTCCCCTAGAACACATTTGCTCTATTCCAATACGCCTTAAACAGTGTAAAAAAGGCCATGACTCTTGTACCGTTTTCCCAACATTCTGATCGGGGTTCGAGTGGTCATTAACATGTCTGAGAGGTTTCTGTGCTTGGATGGATGTTCATGGATCTCTGCCGCCATGGGGGATGCGATTTGTTCACCAACCACTGATTCCAATATTACCCATCCCACTGACCCACTGGAAGTTTGCGATGGAATAGCTAACCTTCTGCAGTAATAATGGCAATAGGAATTACACGTCGCCCACTGAGCAATTTTCACCCAGCAAGTACCGACGTGTCAATACAAGTATGAATGTACAACCAACCATATGCCCAACACGCCTTGACCGACTGGCACCTTGCCGTCTTGGCAGACGATAGTTTGTGAAATGGAGTTGCACCTCTCCATAACACAAAGCCTGGATTATACACAAAATCACGTGGAACTCGCCTGATAGTATCACAAAAAAATCAGATAGACCATTTTTGCATTAGTGCCAAATTCCGTTCATCAGTACATGACGTCAGAGCCCACAGAGGAGCAGCTGTTGGCAGCGATCACAATCTCTGCATAGCCAAGCTAAAAAAAAGCTTAAGACTGCACAAAACACCCAGAATTAACAAAATAAACTCACAGTCCCTACTGACTAAAGAACACCAACTCGCATTCAATTCAAGGTACAAAAAATCTATGCTAACAAAGAAAGTATAACGAGAAATGCAAATATTAAAAACAACATTGAAGAAAATTGGAATTTCCTTAAAAATACCTTGCTAAATGCTGCAACAAACACAGTCGGCTAGGTACAAAGACAGAACAAGAAGTGGCTAAGCGATAACACCTGGACGAAGATACAAGAAAGAAAACAAGCAAACCTAACACTCCATTCTGCAAAAGACACATCGTCATATGAAACCCATAAGCAAAAATACTCCATGTTGGATAAAGAGGTGAAATCAAGCGCACGAAAAGATAAACAGAACTTTATACACAGCTTGGTCCGCCGATGCCGAATCAGCTGCCAGAACTGGAAACAACAAAGACTCACCTACATCAAATATACCCATCAAAAACAAACAAGGAAAACCACTGTTATCCGATTACCATCAAAAGCAACGATGCGCAAAACATTTCAAAGAAATATTAAATAGACCGCAGCCGGACACTGTTCAAAGCCTGGATGGAGAAACTACTATGCCCCCACTAGATGCCTCCTGCGAGTCATTCACCATGGAAGAGATTAAAGCAGCCATCAAAAAGTTGAAGAAGAACAAAGCTGTTGGTGAAGACGACATCTCAGGAGAAATGCTCAAAGCAACAGATGAGAATACCTTACAATGTTTGTTACAGTTGATCAATGAAATCTGGCAAAGCGAATCCCACCACAACAGTGGAAGGATGGTATAATTTTCAAACTGCCTAAAAAAAAGGCGATATGTCTGATTGCAATAACTGGCGTGGTATCACCCTACTGTCAGTACCAGGAAAACTATTTTGTAGCATGTTACTTGAGAGATTGAAAAAGTCTGTAGATGAAAGGCTCAGAGAAGAATAAGCAGGCTTCAGACCAAAACGGCCATGCATAGACCACATTTTCACCCTCAGAATAATCATTGAAGACTCCGTAGAAATTCCAGTCGAAATTAATCACCAATTTGTCGACTTTCAAAAAGCCTTCGACAGTATCCACCGTCCTTCACTTTGGAATCTACTTAACATCTATGGTTTTCCCTACCAAATATACCAACGTCATAAAATCTTTCTACAAAGAGACACGTTGCTGCGTAAGAAGAGAATCAGGCAACTCTGATTGGTTCTCAGTGGAAACGGAAGTGAAACAGGGTTGTGTCTTATCACCGATGCTCTTTGGAATAGCTATCGACTGGGTCATGCGAAAATGCACAAACAACTCAAATATGGGTATCCATTGGGTTGACAAAATTCTAGAAGACCTGGACTTTGCCGACGACATAGTGCTTTTGAGTTCAACACACCGAGATGCCCAAGAGAAAATAAACCATCTCCAAAATGTTTCAGGACAAATTGGTCTCCAAATTAAAACCGCAAAAACAAAAACTATCGATCTTACCAAAAGTTCCTACGACACCAAATTAAACAACTACGTTCTTGATAACAGCTTCACATACCTAGGAAGCAAAATGGCATCTACAGGGGACTCAGCACTAGAAATATTATCTAGAGCACTGGCATCTGGTGCTTTCAATAAACTGTCAAACATCTGGAAGTTAAAGACACTCAGCAAACACACGAAAGTTAAAATCTTCAATTCTTGTGTGATTCCAGTGCTAACGTATGGATGTGAGAGTTGGAAAACAACGGTAGCTTTAGATAAAAAATTAGATAATTTTGAAAACAAATGTCTTAGAATGAATTCTAAACCTCAACTGGACAGACTTTAGAACCAATAAGCAAATAAGACAAGAGACTAAGCAAGATATTGTATCCAATTTTATAAGAAAACGCCGTTGGAACTACATCGGCCATGTACTCAGAATGGACAAGACAAGACTCCCCTACCAAGCCCTCATATGGTCACCAGGTAGGGAAAATAAAATGGGAAAGATCAAGAGAGACCCTGCGAAGAAGCATCATCAGAGATGGCTCGGCCAAGTAAACATCCAAGATCTACAACAGGTAGCAGCGAACCGCCTGGCATTAAGAGCCATGACTTCTGCCCTATGCGCCGCCTTGGGCTCAAGAGGAAAGACTAACTAACTAACCAACTGAGCAATGATACTGCAGTTGAACATTACAAGAATAGACCAACATTTTGGCATCAATAATTGGACCACGAGGTCTACCACGACATCTGTTAGGATGATGGAAAACAATCATCAACTTTGCATTCGATCTGTCTGGAGAAAGTAAACTGCATACTAAACAAATAAATAAAATGGCCAGGTCTGACCCCTGCGTTAGAGGGCTTTGTAACTAGACTTGACAAACTGGCATTCCTAGTCAGTGGAAGGATTGCGACTCCAGTCGGTAGACTGTCATTACATGGCTATGAGAGATATCGTTTTGTCGGTATCACTTCCTCTATGGTAATTGGTTACCGACAGAGTGGCTTCAAAGTCCACATTAATGACCTGCAGGCAAGTAAAGATAGCTACAACACACACACACGCGCACGAACACACACACACACACACACACAAACACACACACACACACACACACACACACACACACACACACACACACACATATATATATATATATATATATATATATATATATATATATATATATATATATATATATATATATATATATATATGATGCCGTCTCTCTGGCTGTGGGGTTACAACACTTTCTCTCTGTAATCCCGTTTATCACGCAGAGTCTCGTAGCGGAGCGAGAGCTGAGGCGGTTCGACCCCCGCTCGTGACTTGCGAGATACTGAACCGGCCGCACAGAAAGCAATGGCAAACTACTGAGCGTAATCTTGCCAAGAGATCAACATACCGCTGAAAGATGCTGGTGTTGACAGCTAAGTCCTGTAAAGGACGCGCTAAAAAAAAAAAGATCATATATATATATATGATAATCAAAACAATGTTTTCCCGTAGTGAATTTGAATAACGAAGACACAAACCATAGATTGTACGATTTATTGCCTGGCACAATTGATTTTACTGAGAGAACATGTGTATATTTCAGCTTGGACGACGTATCTAATTATTTTACTCTATGTTGTTCTAGTATAATTTTTCGCAAGCCGTCAACGTCACTGTGAATATTCCCCGCAATACCATTTCAAGATTGATTGATTGATTGATTGATTGATTGATTGATTGATGCATTGATTGATTTAGAAACCGACATCGCAGCATTCGGGGGATTCGTAAGAAGCCAGCGAAGAGTTCCAACCCCAATAGTACCAGTAGCAATCTGATTATATGTCCGTCTCGTCTTTGCTCTAAGCGTCGAGCATCGGCTAGATCCCCTCGTCACTCCACGCTGTCGCATTCTTGCCAGACCATGGTGATCCATTTTCTCCACCGAGGTGTACACGTGCTCCCACAAGGCCGCAACCACGTCTGTCCTTATCATGCATCAATACTCCACCAAGTTTTGCAGAGCCAGCCAATCTGTCTGCCTGTTCATTCCCAGCACACCAGCATGCCCCGGAGAAAAGATCCAGACGATGCTTGCCACCCGTGACTTTCGAAGCGAAGCAAGCCACTCTGCTCGAAGCTTGCCTGTCCTCACCCTACTCAGCATGCTTTCTGAGTTAGTTACAATCACGATGTGTGTGTGTATCGTAATCTCCATCCAGCGGAAAGCTGCACTGACTCCCTTCACCTCCATTCTTAAGCTAGATGTTGTGGTATCATATGCCAGGTCTCCTGAACCAAACGTCGACCATTAGCCGTTGCCAAGAAACCCCAGGCACTTCTACCTCTCAGCACTGAACCATCTGTGTAGATAATCACATCACCCGGGCGAGCATTATCCTGAATTAGGTGCTGGATTTCCACTTCCATGGCCCATGCTGGCCACTCCCTGCACTCCCGACTCAATGTGATTATATCTCTGCACAAGTCTGACTTCTCCGCTGGAACTCTGACCCACTCCTCTCCTCACCTAATGTTCTCCAAGGTGCATACCTGTCTGATCGTATCCTCCGTCTGAGCCATCCATAATTTCCCTCTTATCAGTCGTTGTCCCTTAACTGCGTCCAGCGCCTCATGCAAAGGATGATTGCGTCAGCAGCTGCTTTGAGATATGCCTTCGCCTGCATCAACTTGAGCCTACCAGCAACAGTCGGCAAACCAAGGATGCACCGCATACACACCACTGGGGTGTCTCTGGTGCATCCCAGAATGACCCGCATAGCCTCATTCTGTATGCGCTCCAATCTCACCAGCTGACTCTTTGAGACAGTGAGCAGTCCTAGTCCATAATCAGTCGCTGAGAGGATCAAGTGCTGGTATAGTCTGAAAAGCATTCTCTGCTCTATGTCCATTGCAGCCATAGTTTTAAGTGCGTTGAGTCCCTTTTGCGATCTTGTCACAAGAAGGTCCTTGAAGGACAGGCTCCTAGTCAAATGTGATTCCCAGATACTTCAGTTTGTTCTCTCTGTTGACGCTTCCACCATCTATCGTGAGGCTTGGAACATCAGCTCTCACAATCCTGTTGTCCAGAGAGCACAACAAAACAGCTGCCTTTTCCGGGTGGATGACAGCACCCATTTCAGTGCACCAGTGTTACCGATCTGACCGAAAGGACAGGCGAAAGGGTGGGATACTGACTCTTGTCAAAAACAACATTCCTGCTTCTCAAATTGAAGTTCACATGGAAGGGGCTGAGTATCAGGCACTTAAACTTAAGACAGACAATACAGACTTTCACAGCACCCATTTCAGTGCACCAGTGTTACCGATCTGACCGAAAGGACAGGCGAAAGGGTGGGATACTGACTCTTGTCAAAAACAACATTCCTGCTTCTCAAATTGAAGTTCACATGGAAGGGGCTGAGTATCAGGCACTTAAACTTAAGACAGACAATACAGACTTTCACCTGATCAATTACTACTGCCCAAATGACCGCCCACAGGCACTGGACACACTACCATTAAAAGGAAAAATGATTGTGTGTGGCGACTTCAACAGCCATTCGCAGAGCCGGGGCTATGATCACATGGACCAGAGAGGAGAGACATTGGAAGATTGGCAGGATGAGAATAGATTCATCCTGATTAACAAGCCGTCTGACCCACATACCTTCTACTCGAGATCATGGCACTCTACAACTACACCTGACCTGGCGTTTCATTCATCAGACCTGGAGTGGAACATTACACGAATTGTTGGGAAACAACTTGGTGGCAGTGACCATCGGCCAGTCTTTCTAACTGTAGAAAATGAGCTTGTAAGTGAAAGCAGCACCATCTCGAGGTGGAACTACAAGAAAGCAGACTGGGCAATGTACAAGCATCGCACTAGCATACTGGTTAGAAACCTGAACACTGAGAAGGACATAAATAAAGTAGTTGAAGAGTTTGGGAAATGCATACTACAGGCAGCACGGGAAACAATACCAAGAGGAGCCCGTAAACATTATAAACCCTACTGGAATAGTGAACTGGAACAGTTGCATAATGATGTGGATATATGTAGAAAACAAACAGAGGCCAATCCCAGCCAAGAGCACTACAGTAAATATCAGCACGCAAAAGCCAAATTTCAAAGGGCCCAACTGCAGGCTAGACGGAAAAGCTGGCAGGAGAAAACAGAGTCACTGAACTTTGAAAAAGACACAAGGAAGTTATGGAGGCTAATAAAACAGCTTAACGATGAGGGCACAGGGAGAAACTCAAAAATTGCGCTACATAAAGACGGAAACATCTTAACAGGAAAGCAAGCAGCTGACCATTTTGCGGACTCATTCGCACAAGATAACAATATTGAAATTAGTCCAGAGAAACAACAGGAGATTCGAGAGAAATGGCAAAATACAGGACAGAAGGAAATTGTACATGAGGTTATGGAGACACCTATCACATTCAGTGAACTGGAGCTAGCCATTTCAAAACTGAAAATGAGAAAATCACCAGGAGCTGATGGTATCTCCAATGAAATGATCAGGAACCTAGGAACAGAGGCCAAAGCAAAGCTGCTACAGATCTTTAATAATACATGGACCTTAGGCAGTGTTCCACAAGTCTGGAGAGAAGCAATCATGATACGCCTCCTAAAATCTGGGAAAGACTGTTCCATTGCCTCCAGCTACAGACCCATTAGCCTCACCAGTTGTCTCTGCAAAACAATGGAACGCGTCATCAATCACAGACTACAGTGGTACATTGAAAGTGAAAACATCCTTGTGCCACAACAGGCTGCCTTTGGGCAGTGCTACTCTACGGAAGATCAGACAACCTACCTCTCTCAAGAAGTTGAGGATGCATTCCAAGAGAAGAAGCTGGTACTTGAGGCTTGGATAGATCTGAAGAAAGCCTTTGACAAAGTCTGGAAAGAAGGTCTGATGAAGAAACTGAGAAACTGTAAAGTCAATGGAAGAATGTACAAATGGGTGAAAGCATACTTGCACAACAGAAGAGCCCCAGTACAGATAGACGAACTAAAGAGCAAGAAAGTACTAATGGAATTAAAGCGGCAATTAAAGGGTGATGTTGTACGGTGACCATGGGCTTTCGCCTGCTTGAAACTAGGCTCGCACTCGGCGACCCAGCTACAGGATGTCAGGCTATCTGACCTGTTCTCCTGTCTCACTGCCATACAGGGCATTGGGTCCCTGACACTATTCAGTTATCATAGTCATTGATAAACTGTACATTAGGATAAACCACAGTGAGTTTCTTTTTCTCCCATTAAAACTACTAATTTAATGTGTAAGCATTAGTCCTAGGTTGTACATTTTATTTGGTAAGTAGTTAAACTCAATCAGCAGTGATTTAGAAGTTGGTGAGTAACTTAAAATTTAGAAGGCTAAGAATACTAAGTGCAGCGGTAAGAAAACTGTTAAATGTGCAAACACTGGTAAGACAAATTAGTGTAATGTGTAATAGTCAAGAAGATTGTTTTTAATATGAGCACATGAAAAGAGAAGTTTTTTCCCCCCCCATGAGCACATGGGAAACAAATAGGTGTCTATAGAGATCATGATGAACTTGTGGAATTAATATTTGTGAGCCACATAATAATGCTTAATCAACCGCCATGCAAGAATGGTTGGGATTCATAATGAATGAATGTGGATTTTGTATATCACATAAATTTATGAAATTGATGAGAGCATGCCTGTGGTGAGTAATGTGTGATTTCATTAACGTTAAACAGATGCGAATGTATCATTTGTGAACCACATCAGTATGACTAATTATCATCCATGAAAATATTATGATTTCTGACGAATGACTATGAAATGATTGAGATTTCATTGGAATGTCATTGTTGTTGAATCTGTGAATTTATCCTTTGGAAAGCACATACATATGCTTAATTGTCATTCATACAGATATCATTGTGTCTGATGAATGATTGTGGAATGATTGAGATTTCATAGTGATTTCAATGGTGTTAAAAGTTTAAAGTTATCATTAGGAAATCACATAAGTGTAATTACTTATCTTACATGCAAGTATGAGAATGATTTCTGATGAAGGAGTATGAATGAGTGAAGAGAAGTGACATGCTAAGAAGGAGTATAAGCTAGCAAACAATCTCATGACAGAAGGCAACTGATGTATAATGTCCTTCTTTCAGAAGAGGAACATGTTCTGCATAACCCATACACTAATTAATACTTTAGTGCACTCCGACGCATGACATCCACTTTATATTATATATCATTCATGTTACCATCATCGGAGGTTTGTGTCTTAAGCATGGCACCACTTTGTATTTCATATCACTCATGTTACAATATATGGTCTAGTGTCCTGATGATTGTAATGATAATGAGGATGATGATTGTAATAACAATGATGATGATGATGATGATTGTAATGAAGATGAGGATTGTAATGATAAGGATGATGATTATAATGATATAATGATAATGATGAGAATGATGATGATGATCTTACATCCACGAGAAGATGAGGGAAGATAACTTCTCCCTTGAAGCATTTAATTAAGAAGAATGCACCTGAACACTATAAAAGAATTGATACCATGATGTACTTATATTGTTTATAAGCAAATGCTCATCGCTATGGGGAATGATGTAAAACCCCTTAATGTATGAGGCCCTTTTCCTTTAATGGGAGAAGATGTAGAGAAAATAACTAGGTATAGAAGAGGATGGTAAACATAGTTGTCAAATGCCAAATCAATCAAGGTATTACTCAGTCTGGATACCATGATGACAGGCATAGGTGAAGATGAAACAGCACATCTGCTAGTCTAAATATTGAACACATATTAATGGAAGATTGGATGGAGAGCAAACAATTATGTTGGTGATAACTAATTGAGAACACCAAGACTATCTTTCTCCTATATTTATTTTTCTCGAGGAACAAGATTCATTTTATTGATTTCCCTGTTTGTGTTCTTGGGTGTTTATAGCATTTCATTTCTGATGTTCATATTGATGATATAATTAGATTTATGATTGATGCTGAAATCCAGGAACGTGATGGTGGACCAATCAGTGTATATAGTTTTGTATCCCCAGAGTATACCTAGGCCCGAAGAACAGGCCCAATAACTATTACTGAAGACTGATACAGCACTGATGGCGATGAATTGTATAGTGAGCACAGCCAGGATATATATATATATATATATATATATATATATATATATATATATATATATATATATATATATATATATATATATATATAGTAGAGATGTACATGCTCTTTTTGTTTATGCTTTGAATGTTGTATTTTTTTATGACCTTACTGTTAAATAGCACCATCTAAGTGTGTAATAAATTTGAAAAATAAGGGTCATTGTCTCTTTTGAGAGTTCTCTTGTCGTAGTAAAATTGTTTTAATTAACAACCCTGGATATTAATTATTTAGTTGGTAGAGGAGAGGCAAGGAGCCACCACAAGGATATTTTGAGTACTCAAAGAAAACTTTTCATTGGTTACCTGGAGGTATTCCTTGGTTCTCCGAAACTCTTTTTATGGTCTCAAGACTGAGCCAGTAACAGCTAACTTAATTATAACGGGCAGGATCACATTGAGAAAGAGGAATTCAGTATAATTTCTCTCTTTGGGGCTGTCCCAACAACCATACAACCGACAGTTGTTTGACTTCTGTAGTATGTACCTAACGAGATGCAGCGAAATGTGCCAGGCAATAAATCGTACAATTTATGGTTTGTGTCTTCGTTAGTCAAATATATGATAATGCCGAGAAACTGGAAAATAAAGTGTCGAAATTGATTACCCCCAAGTTTGTCATGAGGTAGAGACTGAATGGCTGCTGGAATGGAAAGTGCACGATTGAGTTTGTGTACATACTACATGAAAACAATGAAAGTTACACGTGCAACACGATTTATAACAGCCATAACCCTGAAAATGTGTACGCCTTGTGGCAGTATTATTTTTTGTTCCTTTCATATGAGAATAGTTTTACATTAACTCTGCACTTCTCTACTTTTAAACGCACGTTGAGTATGTGAACAAGGGATCACATACTCATCATTCGTTTAATAATAGAGAAATGCAGAGAATTTAATGTAAACCTATTATCTTGTTTTGTAGATTATTCAAAGGCATTTGACTGTGTACAATATCAGAAACTGGGGAATCATGAGGAGCATGGGCTTTCCATCACATGTAATACAACTCATAAAAATGCTCTATCTAGACCAAAAAGCAGCGGTTATAATAGATGGCGAGACATCAGATTGGTTTGACATATAATGAGAAATGTCAGAGATGATAAAAACAGGGAGTAATATAATGCCATAAGTATCGGTGGTAATGACATACCAGAGATTCGGTATGCTGATGATGATGAATTGCTATCTCTGCTTCCTTCTTCTCCTTCTATGAGCGCCAAACAATACTATGTGTGCTTATTTGTGAACTATCCACAACACAGAATGGTATAGAAAACCTAATAACTTCAACCCAATTGAATAGTGAAAATCACAACTTATATCTTAACATAGCAAAAACAAAGATAATGCATACAGATAAAATTATTATAGAGAAAGAAATATATGTTAATGAGGAAAAATTGGAGGTGGTGGAACATTTTGATTATCTTGGGTCATTGATTACCAACAATGGTGACACGATGAAAGAAGTTAAAAGACGACTATCAATTGCTCTTCAAAGACTCAACTAACTGAACAAATTGTGGAGAGGGACAGATAGAACTAGAAAAGTCAGACTTTTAAGAGCACGCATCTTTCCCATTGCAACATACGCCTGTGAGACATGGACACTTACTAAACAAGTTGAACAGCGCGTAAATGCCTTTGAATATAAATGTTATAGACGAGTTCTAAGAACATCTTGGATATAGAAAGAAACAAATTTATCCATACTTCAAGAGCTGAATATTGAAGAATGTTAGCTGTTAAAGACGATAAAACAAAGAAAATTACAATATTTTTGTCACTTGAAACATTACGAAAGTTTGGAGAGAACAATAATGGAGGGGTATATGCCTGGGAAGAGAGGATGACGAAGGCCAAAGAGAAGATGGGTGCATGATGTGGCGGATGATCTCCAGATGGGTGAATAGGAAGCAGGACATCTTGCTTATGATCAAGAGGTTCTCCGGAAGGTTGTTATGGGAGCGAGGTTCTGCAAAGGAGATGCTACTAAATGAATGCATATCCTATTTTAGGATATCGCTGTCAACACTAGCATTTTACTGCACAGGACATGCTACTGAATGAATGAATATCCTATTTACAGGATATCGCTGTCAAGATCAGCATTTTACTGACGTTGTTGATATCTTGGCAAGTTTATCATTTAGTAGTTTGCCATTGATTTCTGAAAGACCGGCTCCCATATAAACACGTTAAAACCCAGCGCAACAAGGTCTGCAGCCAAATATATCGCAGCTGTGTTTCGAACGCAGGTAAGCGGAATTACGAATCGTGTCAATATCGCTTTTGCCACGGAGACCGTCCATGTGAATACTGCTACCTCCAGATCGGTTGTGCTGAGGAATACATCAATCTGCAAAGCGCTCGCCACACCGTCGCCAAATCGGCATACGCCCATCAGCAAAGGATAGATTGAATCTGCTCTCGTATGTCAATAGGACAGCATTTCACTGCAGTCTAGTCCATCTGACATGTTGCTCTGCCAAGCGCTGCATGACGATGTCTGTGAGTCAAGTTTGGCCCAACATTAGGTCGTCTGACAGTAAGGCCTGTATCCCTGAGTCGTCGTATGACTGTCATTCCAAAGACTTGTCCACGTCTACCCACTTTTTCCCGCTGCTATTTGACTTGCCGGGAGAAAACGATTCCTTAAGTGACTCAGTATAACATGACGATCTAACGCGGGGCTAGTAACTCGTGGTTGGCAACTCCAGTCTATCTCGGGCACTGTCTGTGGTTCCGTAATGTTCATTTAGACGTATAATAGTGCTGTGGTGGAGATGTATCCTTCCGGAAATGGCCCGTGAGCTTATTCCGGTCTCTAAGATACCAAATGGTTCGTTGGCGGTCGTTTACAGATAGTCGTGCATTTTAAGCACATGTACTGGATGTTTTGTCTCAACGGCCTTTTTACACCAAGTAAATGCCACAGCCGGTCTCCGTGGCTGAAGTCTTGTGGACGCGATTCGTGAGCCAGCTTACCTGCGTTCGAAACACAGCTGCGCCCCATTTGGCATCAGAACGGGTTCAGAAAGCAATGACAAACTACTGAACGTAAACTTGTCCAAGACATCAACAACAGCTGTGCTGGTGTTGACAGTGATGTCCTGTAAATAGGATATGCAAAAAAAAAGTATTCACATGTGGGGAGGAGTCAGTTTTCACCATCCCGTGCCTCTTCATGTCTTGTGTGGAAATGTTAATGCAGTGACACATCGAGATAAGGTTTTGTATGCATTGGTTGCTCATGTGTTCACAAATTATCCATTCTTCTCCAGCAGGAAAACGTACGCGCTCAATCCGCATGCATTACGCAACAATATCTACAGCAGCAGAGAATTGTGACGATTGCTTAGCCTGTCGGGGATGCAGATGTGTTTCCAAGGCACCAGGGCCAGGTTTTATACTGGCCAAGACCTACTAGCACGTCCTAGTCGTGCGTCCTGGGCAAGGGCAACAGGAACCTTCGGGGTCCTGGCTAACGCAGTAGGATCGCTGATTCTTCCGAAGTCGGAGAGTATTTGCCTGCGCGGCGAGGAACCACCAGTCTGCACACCAATAAGCCAGACATGGGACAACGGATACTCACGCAAACCTCAGTCTGGTATGACATCACACTGACAACAGGATGTCTTCATCCGACATACAGGACTTCACGCTGGAGTTCACAGCCAGCGAACGCAAGCAAGCAAGCAAGCAAGCAAGCAAGCATTAGTTAGTTAGTTAGTTAGTCGCAGTTCCAACTTCACAGCAACGGGTCGTCCCTATTATGCTCCGTTCCTGTGCCAGTGAATATCACACAAAATGCTCCCCACTGCCCAATGTGAAAAGTGGAAAAGACAGGAATCTCGACAAACAACAGCCCGCACAGATACACTGTGCATAATGCCGCCGCCAGAATGTCAACACAATAGTCCCCCACGAAACACCCAGTTCATCTCTGATGGAATCGGCAGTCATTTTCCCATCTGGATGTTTCCTAGATGTTCACCCACACAGTCCACGAAATACAGTTCATCGTCGATGGCAGTGGCAGTCAACCAGAAGCCCAGCAGCCACGCATTTCTGCATAAGGCAAAAACCTGTCAACTCTGGGACATAGCCATCTGCCATCGCTCCGAACATGCAGTCACCTCCCAAAAAACCTCGGGCAGATTCAAAAGCATTTTACACGAAACTCACAGCTCACAGTGTCGCGCCACGCACTCACTCAGTAGCAGGGCGACGGAACCATCAAGCCTCCTTAGTCGCCTCTTACGACATGCGTGGTAGGCTACAGTGTTGCTATTCTTTGCTTCCCTTATGGGCCCCGGCAACACACGGGAGAAGCATATGCATTGGTCTGTCCTATCAACAGACATTTTCTACCATAGACATCTGTGGGACGAGATTAGACGCAGAATCTAGAGACAAGATTCTCCAGCTAATCTGCAACAGCTCGAAGCTGCTTTTACACGTGGATGGAACTTCATTCCCCGGAATTTCCTTCAGAGACTTGTGCGTACCACGCGGAGCTGCTGCCATGCTTGTTTGCAAGCAAATGGTTGATATACCAGACACTGAGGATAGTGTGAATGCATTTTGTTATTGGTTGCATGTTTGGTTTTCTACCTTACCTGCACAGAATGCAAGTGAATTTCATAAGAATCAAATGTAAACATTAATCACCAGCATCGATTTATAGGGAAATGACTAAACTTTCAAAATATATAAACATGTGAACACTTATATTTATATTTCACACTCTGTTCCTGGAGAGAGAGAGAGAGAGAGAGAGAGAGAGAGAGAGAGAGAGAGAGAGAGAGAGAGAGAGAGAGAGAGAGAGAGAAGAGAGAGAGAGAGAGAGAGAGAGAGAGAGAGAGAGAGAGAGAGAGAGAGAGAGAGAGAGAGAGAGAGAGAGAGAGAGAATTATTTCATGATGTAATTCTTTTGTAGGTTTCCTTGACTTCTTTATTTCCTTTCTTTCGTCCATTATCTGCTAAAGAATCATTTTACATCCATTTCGATTTCGAAATTCTATGCTTGGGAGGAGCGATGTCTTGTGAAGTATGTTGAACTGATTCGCTCAGTATATTCCATTGTTGGTCAACAATCTGTATCCTCCATCCAAAATTATGCTTATATACGGAATATATGAGTAGTACATTAACAAATCATTGTGTAAAACCAAATAACTACAATCGTAATTCTTCTGGGAAACATTGTACATAAGTATGTTTGATGAGGGAAACAGAGGTTCAACATTGCTCAAGCCGGTTAATTGCTGTTTAGTGAAAGCGATAGTGACAAGCCTTAGGATTCGTGCTTAAGAGAGGCTAATTACTTAATTATTTGAAATGAAACTTTAACATATCTGCTGCACACTTGGCATTTGTCACAAGCAACTTATTTGGTTGCCAATGTACAAGTTTGGATTGACAAGTTTAAAACGTTATTTTTTCCCCCATTCATTAGTATTTTTATAATAATTTTAATAATTATAATGTTATTGATTATAAATTACTCTAGAAGGATGATTACATCGGTCCGAGTAGTCTGGTGACCCATTTACACTTGAGTCAATGTTGCTTTAGCATTTTAAGCGCATTGCATTGCAAGTCATTTATCAAAGCAATGGATAAGGGAATGCCCCAACCCTAGAATGACGATGGACAATAAAATCCTGGTTTAACAAGACCACAACAAGGCGACCAGCTTGGGAGAAACTACTCAGCAGAGACCACAAGAAATGTTTCACATCAACAATGTCCCTATCTTGTCACTAAAGACACAGCCGTAGCACAGTGGATTTTTGCGATTGTCTGCCAGCCACAGCGCCCGTAACCTCCGACCTCCGTATGCGCGCGTGTGTGTCCTCACAGTTCCAGGATTACCCAAATTGATATACGTGAAATGCTTGATTTACATATTGAACATACAGCAAATTATAGCCCTAAAATGAAAAAAAAAAAAATAAAATAAAATAGTAATAATAATAAATACATTTTTTTTGGGTAAAATTTGCAATGAGAAGAAGAAACCAAAATTATTACTAAGAAGTTTCCGTTGGTTTTCTCAGACTGAAGATTCTTGAGAAAAAAGCCCGTTAGGTTATGAAATTGCAATCTGGATGTTTAAACCTGAAACTGCAAATTTTTAACGACCAATCAAATTGTTTGAGATTCATAAAATACAATGCCACTTATTGCCTCTGAAAATGATGGCGAAACCAACAGAAAATGTTCAAAACAACTTCTCATGATATAAAAAGAGCAGCATTCTTGTGCGATCAAGGAACTACTTGCAAGTCATCGAATGGGGATACTTAGATAATAACATATACTTGTGTTTTTATTTGGAAAAAAAAAGCATGCAGTAGAAGTTGCCATTTCTTCATATATCGAGTGAACATTTCTGGACAATTAACTTGTTTACTTGTTAATGAACTGGTGGTTTGTGCAAATTGCTTGTGCATAAAATCAACACTGTACAGCTCATTTCCAGTTTTTTGTTTAAAGAATTTTTGAGATGTTATCCCACGTTTTATTATTGTCTGTGATACATTAAGAGAGAGAGAGAGAGAGAGAGAGAGAGAGAGAGAGAGAGAGAGAGAGAGAGAGAGAGAAGAGAGAGTATGAGAGAGAGAGAGAAAGAGAGAGTATGAGAGAGAGAGAGAGAGAGAGAGAGAGAGAGAGAGAGAGAGAGAGAGAAAGAGAGAGTATGAGAGAGAGAGAAAGAGAGAGTATGAGAGAGAGAGAGAAAGAGAGAGAGAGAGAGAGAGAGAGAGAGTGTTTCCGTCATCACAATGATTATTCTCAGGCAGTATTGTCGCTAAGATGAGGACTATTTGCGTCCATATGGCTCAGCCTCTTTCAACAGCTCGCGCTGCCGAAAGCGTCGCATAAAACATGAACTCCGTAGCTTCAGCGACGACCCCCAGGAGTCTTCGAAAATAATGCATTCGTGAACCGAAGAACGCGGTCCGGAATCGAACTCACAACAAAATACATACAATAGACCCTCTAATAGTGCAACGTTCCTCGAAGGTTCTATACCTAGTGTCGGCGGCAAGGTTCGTGGGTTCCAGTCTAGAGTCTCACGTGACAGCTGCCAGAGATTTGTCTGGAAAAGTTAAGGTCGTCGGCGTGTTACTGAGTGATTATGTAAGCCCGTGTGTAACCCTTGCATCACTGGCGATATAACTCACACATTATGACAACAATTTGTCTTAATCCTGCGTAAATGGGTCTCCATCACACACACACACACACACACACACACACACACACACACACACACACACACACACACACGCACGCGAGTCAATAAGAACGTCACACAGTTCTGTGGGATGGCAGGTAAATTTAGTTGGTGTTTTCTAACAGGTATCATTAGGTGACAGCAACATCGAACTTTACATTCCCGTTCGTCAGGTGGCGCAAGGTGTCTCATGCGCATGCGCAGCACGTAAACAAACTTACGACTGTACTTGCGGAGTGTACAACCAAAGAGCAACGTGCTGTTGTGCGTTTTATTAATTAATTTTTTTTTTGGGGGTGCGCAAAAGGACTGCTTGCAAAGGACATTCATAAGAAAATGCTTCCTATTTATGCTGACAAATGTTTGTCCCGTAAAGAGGTGCATATAGCTGGGTAGAAAAATGTTCTCAATGACGCTCTAAATTGTTGATGAAATCCAATCTGGTCGTCCTGTTGAGATTGCAACGGAAGTACCCGTGCAGCGGGTGGAGGAGAAGATTAGAGTTAACAGGCGAGTAACGATAGACTCTGTAGCATCTGCAATAGGGTGCTCACATGGTTCAGCATGCAGCTTCATGATTCAGTTCAAAGAAAACGTCCAGGACTGCTGACTAGAGGAGTGTTGCTTCTTCATGACAATATCATACGGCTCGATTAACTCAGGAGAAAATTAATCAACTAAGGTGGGAAGTTCTGGAACATCCACCTTACAGCCCCGACTTAGCCCTAGCGATTTCCACCTTTCTGGCCTACTGCAAACCCACCTCGGTGGGAGACATTTCGTGAATAACGCCGAAGTTGAATGTGAAGTGAAAATGTGGTTTAGAAACAGAGCACGCAGTTCGATGCAGCCGGTTTGGGAGGACTGATAAAACGATGGGATAAGTGCATCAATCTCATCTCATCATCTCATCTCATCATGTTCCTCTTGTACCTTGCGGTGTCGAGGTGAAGTATGAATAGCGGAAGAGTGCCCGCTTATGGGCTTCATGTATTGATATTACCATGGACTATGTTATTCCCTGCGTCCATCGTTTACGTGGTTGGCCTCTTCCTCTGCTGCTCTCTGGTCTGTACATCAATGCATCAATGTTGGTGGAAATTATGTTGAGAAATAAAGGGACAATGTATGTATACAAATAAATCGGTTCCAAGTTGTTATGATATTTAGTTATTTTTCTACAGCCATTTGTGACTGACTTATTGACTTCATCGCCTACACACACACACACACACACACACACACACACACACACACACACACACACATACACACACACACACACTCATGCAACTGTGTACAGGACATGGCGCGACTGTGTACAAGACGTAGCACGTGTGCGGGACATGGCGACTGTGTACATGACGTGGCAACTGTGTACATGACGTGGCAACTGTGTACAGGACGTGGCTACTGTACAGGATGTGGCGACTGTACAGGACGTGGCAGCTGTGTACAGGATGTGGCGACTGTGTACAGGATGTGGCGACTGTACAGAACTTGGCAGCTGTGTACAGGATGTGGCGATTGTACATGACGTGGCAAATGTGTACAGAACGGATTGTGAATCGTGTTCGGCATTTCGCAATCTCGATATGTCGAACTCGAAATCAGCCGTCTGAGACCAGATCGTATTACGTTTATTTTCAAAATGGTATCATCCTCGGCAGTTCAGTAAGCAAGCAACTGAAGATCAATTGTCTAGAACATCACAAACAGTCAATACATGGCGAGGTTGACTGCGACGTCTTGTATAGACATGCT
>JACEFZ010023290.1:52500-97500 GCA_014155875.1 Cepaea nemoralis | reverse complement strand
TGGTCGGTGTTCGAATCCAATAAAACATATAAAAAATACGACCATTAACCGTTCTACAAACTGTCGGTTGTTTTTCCAGTACCTAACATACCATATATTAAAACCGTCTCCTAATCTTTTTACGCTATGGTAATCACGGATTACAGATCAACCTTGTCGCCACAGCCTGCTACAAGGGCAGCGCGTGATACGTGTAATGACGCACGTAAATTCTACGTGATCGACCTTTGTACGGTCAGTAGTTTTGACCAGGTTAAATCCCTATTCAGTGTACCGGGTGCGTGGTATTTAAGCCGGATTAGGGGACAATAGCAATTGTAGTTAATACTCAGAATGTCCCCTGCGTTGTTTCCTGTAGCAAGGTGACTCAGCTTAGGGAACAATATCACTTTTATTAACACCCAAAGTAACCTCTAGTTTGTTTCCTGTTTCCTGTAGCAAGGTGACCTGTTATTGTCTAAACAAGTAACCAGCAAGCTGCTGACGTGGCATGAAAGTTGTATAAATACTAAGGGGTCTGCCGTGATATTTCAGTCTGCAAAGTCTCAAGTCTCAGGTGAGCTACTTGTTGTGACTGTATATTTTCTCTATACAGGATTGCTTCTTGTCTGATCTTGGTATTATATTTTCCTTCTATGTAGTACTTCAATACTCTAGTGGCAATGGACAGATGTTTATATTGCTCTTTGGTCTTTGTTTTTCATCATGTCTATTCTTATTCTCTCGTATAAGTGGTCAGTTTCAACTGTTCAAGAATATTCCCGTGTTTGTTCCATTTCTTTGTCATAAAATAATACTACAGGTACCTTCATGTAATTATTATTTGTATCTTATAGATCCGTGCTAAGATAAATACACACGTCAAATAATTTTAACAAATTTAAAAAAGTTTAAAAAATTTTAAAAGTCTCAAAATGTCAGAAACTGAAAGTTAAGTAAGCATCATGCATTCAAAGTTTTAAAAACTTAAGATTTCAACCAATTTTAACAAATTTAAAATGATTCAAACAGTGTCAAAGTTAAGGAAGTAACCACTGATCACTACAGTATTTTATTTTGTTGTCGTTACAGATTGAAAACTTTGCTAATACAGAGGGAGAAGTCTTTTGAGCTGTTTATAACCAGAGGAAAGCTCAACCAGTCTTGACAAAATTCAACGTTATCACAGACATACAGGTTTGTTGATGCTCTTATTCCGGCACATCACTACAGCTCTGCCTCGTCTATGCTTGTTTATGTATATGTCTTATGAAACATTAGTCTTGTATCATGAACATGTATGATCACTAACCTGTCTTATTTCTACAGCTATGTATTGTTTACTTACCGTTCATTAAAGTATTGTGATTTGTTTTCTACAGATTGAAACTTTGCTAACGCTGGAAGTGTCGTCTTGAGCTTTGTATAACTGAAGAAAGTGTGACACAACTATAGCTGTGAGCTCCACCCAACTGATATTTTGTCACTATTGGTACAAGCGGACGTTGTCTCAAATATAGGTACATGTGATAGATGTTTCCATCATTGCTCTGTGTGTTGAATATATTAAACGAAACATCAGTATATCACTAATTCTGCTGTCTATATGCCTTCACACTGTGTCATTGTATATATTATACCTAGGTACCTATAAAGTTACTGACTTAACCTTCAAAATGTTATAACGCTTACACACACACACACACACACACACACACACACACACACACACACACACACTTATTCCATTCTTCCGCTTGGGGTCTCATGCAAAGGTGTTTGGTAATTTCAACAGACTGTCGAGCTGCATCACTGACCAGTATCTACCAACAAGGAGAGACATCAGTGTGTTTGGTAATTGTAACAGATTATCGTGCTGCACCACTGACCAGTAACTACCAACAAGGAGAGCCATCAGCGCAACAAGTGGACAAGTTGTCATCACAAAGTTGGTCTGGACAGTACAATCAGGTTGGTTCTTTATTATTCTCTCTCTCTCTCTCTCTCTCTCTCTCTCTCTCTCTCTCTCTCTCTCTCTCTCTCTCTCTCTCTCTCTCTCTCTCTCTCTCTCTGAGTAATGTATGTACATAAATATATAATAAAAGAAAATTTAAGAGTATTGAAATTTCACATCTGTTTCTTGTAAAGTGTACATCAGTAAAGTTAAATCATTAAAAATATTGAGATAATGTAATGTCTGAGTATTTAAAATATAAATCTCACATTTAAATATTCCAAAACTAACTAAATAAATATTGAACACTAAACATATTCATTCATTGGCACCTTGCCGTCTTGACAGACGATAGTTTGTGCTTTAAAAAGGCATAATAACTTTTAACTATGGCGGTAGCGAGTGTGACTGATAAAGCCAATTTGCGCTGTAAATGTCCGTTCACAGTGGGTGCATGTGAACACGTGGTCATTTCCACCATCATGCACCATCTTATGTCTCAAACGCTTAGTGTGTGACTTTTCTGCAATAATTTTCTCCTTTGACTTTATTCCATTTCTGATATTTGCCCTCCATGCAACACGTTCAGCTGCGACTTGCTCCCAATGTGCATTATCAATGCCTGTATCAATCATGTCCCGCTTACACACATCTTTGTATCGTAGTAGAGGCCGACCCTGAGATCTCTTACCCATCTGTAATTCACCAAAAAAGATATCCTTTGGTATTCTACCATCATCCATCCTCCTAAGATGTCCTATCCATCTAAGTCTACGAAGACTGAGCATGGAATAAACTGTCACACAACCTGATCTTTCCAATACTTCAGTATTTGTGATTTTGTCTTGCCACTTAATACCAAGAATTCTTCGCAGACACCGCATATGAAAGCTGTTTAAGTTGTTCTCTTGGTGTGAGTAAGTTGTCCAGGTTTCACTGCCATAGAGAAGAGTACTAAGGACACAGGCTTGATAGACAAGGACTTTTGTTTTGGCAGTAAGCTTCCTGTTCTCCCAGACTCTTTTTCTTAACCTGTTCATTGTTGTTGCTGCCTTACCAATCCGGATGTTGATTTCCTGATCTAGGGATAATTTGCTATTTACCACTGATCCTAGATATGTAAAATGGTCTACTATCTCTAGTTCGGCGTCGTCAATAAAGATTGATGGTACCCCATGTGCACCTTGTGACATAATCTGTGTCTTCTTTTTGCTAATTGTTAAACCAAATTCAGAACAAGCATTGGAGAATGCAGATAGTAGACATTGCAATTCTTCCTCAGAGTGGGTCGTAACTGCAGCATCATCTGCAAAAAGCAACTCTCTGATCAGTACCCTCCTAATTTTGGTCTTAGCCTTCAATCTCTGAGCATTGTAGAGGCCGCCATCTGAGCGTGAGTGAATGTATATACCACCATCCTGATCATGAAATGCATATTTCAGTAGAAGTGAAAAGTATATTCCAAAGAGGGTGGGAGCTAGTACACAACCTTGCTTAACTCCACTCTTGATTTCAAATTCTTCAGAAGTTGCACCATCAAACTTGATTATACCCTTCATGCCTGTGTGGAACGATTCCACAATGGACAGAAGAGTTGGTGGGCAGCCAATCTTCTTTAGTGCCTTGAACAGACCCTCACGACTGACCAAATCAAATGCCTTTGTGAGGTCGATGAAGGCAATAAACAGTGGTTGATTCTGTTCACGGCATTTTTCTTGCATTTGTCGCAATGAGAATATCATATCAGTGGTAGACCGGTTCTGTCGAAAGCCACACTGTGATTCGGGGTAGACTTGATCTCCTAGGACTTGAAGTCTGCGCAGAACAATTCTGGCAAATACTTTTCCAACAATACACAGAAGTGAGATACCCCTATAGTTGTTGCAGTCGCTCCGATCGCCCTTGTTCTTGTACAGTGTTATGATGCTTGAATCTTTGAAATCCTGTGGGACTTGTCCTTCACGCCAGCATAGCTCTATTAGCTGGTGGATCTGTATAGTGAGTGTGTCTTGCCCACTCCTGATAACCTCTATTGGAATCCCATCCTTACCTGGAGCCTTGCCAGATGCAAGTTCATTTATAGCACACTTAACTTCTGTTATGGTGGGAAGTGTGTCCAGGTGGTCAAGAGTTGGTAGAGCCTCTATGGCGTTGAGGGCATCATCCGCTAGTTTGGTCTCACTTGAGTAAAGCTCCAAATAGTGCTCTACCCATCTGTCCATCTGCTGTTTCTTATCAGTGATGATTTCTCCAGTCAAGGTTTTCAATGGTGCACTTCTTTTGATCACTGGACCGCAGGCTTTCTTTATTCCTTCATACATGCTTCTTATGTCTCCCTTATCACTTGCGATTTGAATGGACTCACATAACTTGATCCAATAATCATTTGCACACTGCCTGGCAGCCTTTTGCACATCCTTCCTAGCTTGCCTAAGCTCACTCAGAGTGTTACGCGTTGGTCTTTCCTTGTTTCTTAAGAGAGCTTTCTTCTTCTTATCAATCAAGGGCTGCAGAGTCTCGCTGTTGGCCGCAAACCAGTCCTGCCTCTTATGATCCACAGTGCCGTAAACCCCTACGGCAGTTTTATAAAGAGTTTCCTTAATTTGACCCCACTTTTCATTTACTGTACAATTTTCTGGTGTATCAGTGAAAGCGTCTTCAAGTTGCTGTTGAAACTGAAAGCACTTTTCAGGATCATGAGTGTTAATAATATTAATCCTGAGGCTAGATTTGTGTTTAGCTGTGTAGATTCTCTTTGGTCTCAGTCTAACCCTTGCAACAACCAAAGAATGATCCGTATCACAATCAGCACTGTGGTAACTACGAGTCAATGATATATGGTTCAGATGTTGTCTCCGTGTGATGATGAAGTCCAGCTGGTGCCAATGGCCGGATCTTGGATGTTTCCATGTGACCTTATGCATCTCTTTTGTTTTAAAAAAGGAGTTTGTAATACATAGGTCATTACTGGTGCAATGCTCCAGCAGCCTTTGCCCATTTTCATTCATGCGACCGATGTTGTATTTTCCAAGGCACACTGGCCATGAACTCGAGTCCTTGCCCACACGAGCATTGAAATCACCGAGCATATAAATGTAGTTTCATTTTGGAACTGCCTTGATCACGGAGTCTAACTCCTCATAGAACGAATCCTTCACATCATCAGAGGAATCGAGTGTCGGTGCATATGCAGTAATAATGGTGGCAAACCCACAAGAGGTTGCCAAGCGCAGGGATAATAGTCTTTCATTTCCTCCTGCTGGAATTTCAATCATTCCCAGTAGCGAATTCTTCACTGCAAAGCCCACACCGTGTTGCCTTTTTTCTGCCTGCCCTCTACCCTTCCAGAAAAAGGTGTAGTTGTTTTCCCTGAGTGACCCTTCCTCAGCGAGGCGAGTCTCCTGCAGGCCAGCAATATCAATGTTTAGACGATTGAGTTCGGCATCAATCACAGCCGTTTTTCTCACATCGTCAATATTGGTCAAGTCAGTGGAAAATCCTGGACACATGGTTCTCACGTTCCAGGTTGCAAGCCGTAGCTTGAGGTTTCTATTTTTATTTTTGTTTGTACCTGGTGCATTGGTTTTACAGCCTGCGATTCAGATTTTGTCCTAGCCCCAAGCACCCATTGAAGCAGGCAGGCTGTGGCGGATCAGCACCCAATTGGCTGGGGGCTGCCCAGCTTGAGGCGGGCGGTAGCTGATCAGTGACACCTATAGGTGTCTCCCACCGTCAGAGGCAACGCGTGGCGCCCCATGTCTACGCCAACTGACAAGGACTTATAACCCGTAACAGTTGCCTCTCGCTTTGATTCCGAGACCAGTTAAGACCAGGGATGGAGTTATTGCCTCTCCATAGCACAAAGCCTGGGCTAAAATATAGAGATCATGTGTTGCCCATGCAGCATGATCCCTCTCTCGGCCTGCCTAGTTTACTCCAGAGGAAAGGTAACACCCCTACATCTGGAACAAGACAAGCTGCAGAAGCTGCCGGATCAGCAAAGCAATGCTCTAACTGTCCGCCTGTCGGAGCTTCGATCCTAGACCAGTCGCCAACCAAGGCTTAGGGCCTGGTCTGCCCTGCCATGACATTTTGTCTTTAGCTTGCATTTCCTCGCACCAGGGTAAGGCTTGTACCCTCCCAATTGCGCTCTTCCGCCCGAAGCCGTTGGCACAATGTGGGGTGTCGGGTTTGGTAAGCGCCGCCCAACGTTCAGCGCTAACAGAAACCAGGTAGTACCGTCTACTGTTATACGGTAGCTCAGTCATATCTGACTAAGACCTGACACCAACACTAAACATATAAGGATGTCAATACCGAGCATTTAAAATATAAAAGTCACATTTAAATATTCCAATATAACTAAATAAATATTGAACACTAAAATATAAGCTGTAGACACACATGAAAAATATTTATACAGTAACCATTGTAAAAGTCAATGGTGTTGTGTATTTTGTTCTCTGACAGATACGTGTGTGCCGTATTCAGACCAGTGTCTTCAACCATAAAAGATGGCTTCAGCAAGAACCGACATGTCCAACACAAAGAAAGAAGGTCATTTGTGTAGCATTTGTGGGAAGAAGTTCACTTTAGCTAATAATCTTGCCCGACACATTCGGACCATCCATGAAAATACGCAACGGGTGTCTTGTCCTACGTGTGGTAATCTTTTTAAACGTCAAGACGATCTACAACATCATATACGAACAATTCATGAAACACCATCATCGTCATCATCATCATCATCCTCATCATCATCGTCATCATCAGCAATACCATCATCATCAACATCATCATCATCATCAACGTCATCACGCAAAAGAAAAGCAGATACAAACACCAATAAAAAACAGAAGCACCCAGCTAAAAAACAAAAACAAGAAAACATACTTAACGAACTCATAGACGAGGAAGCCGACATATTGTTTTATGAAGAACTGGAGACTATATATAACCTACCCAAGGACGTCCAACAGAAATATAAAGAACACTGGACAGCCATTAGGACTCATCAGAACATCCACAAGCATATATCGACATATAATTTTTTTCATCGACCAGACTCAACACAACCAATAGATTGGACCAACAAGTTAGAGACGATATGTAATGATCAGAACAGTAGATTCAAAATTAACTACAGCCACCACATCATATTAAGACACATGGAGACAAAGGACCTTAGCTTTTTTCCTGTCTCATCGAACAACGCCTGCGAATTAGACTTCCCCATAGTAATCAACAACAAACAAGACTTTGACGAATTTTTAAAGATAGTTAAGGCAAGCGATATGTTTAACTATGCATTACACACTAGACCTGACACCAAATACCTTATAGAGACGATTCCAGCGACTAGTGTTTACATATATCACATGACAGAAAACCCCATCGGCTGCTGTCTAGAAGACATACCATTACACATCACTAACAATAAAGCCATCATCACATTACAACACGACAAAAGCCACTCTACTCCTTACACTGACAAACTATGTTTCTTTCGTTGTCTGGCGTTATTCCAGGGTGAGAATATTAAGGCTCTGAGTACACCCACTCAAAAGTTAGCACACCGGTGGCAGAAATTCCAAAATATGGAGTCATTAGATAGATTTCCCGGAGTTAGATTAGTTGATATCCCTAATTTAGAAAAATGTTTTTCCCTTAATATAGATATTTTTGAATACGATGACACCAAGTCCCTGATCCAAAAACTTAGGGGGAGTGGTAGTTATGATAAAACATTAGATTGCTAGCTTATAGAGACTATTTTATGTATATTAATCACATTGACAGAGTAGCTAGGTCATTTTCTTGTCCTGGTTGTGGGAAGATATGGAGGGGGTTCTGGGATATGGATAGACACTATAAAACCTGTAGTGGAGGCAAAACCAAACATGCCTATAAAGGTGGGGTATACAGTGTGACCGAGACCATATGGGAAACTATTCAGTCACACGGTATAGACGTAGATACGGACTTTGTGTATCCCTACAGAGCCACCTACGACTTTGAGTGTTATTTTGATAGTAGCACTCTCCCCAAGGAAACCAAGTCCACACAATTCTTAGGTAAACATGTCCCTCTTAGCTTTTCAGTGGCGTCAAATGTCCCTGACTTTACAGGCCCGGTTTGTTTTATCACAACGGGTGACCCTCTGGACTTGGTGAAAAGGATGCTTGAGCATCTGACGCGGATTGCTGAGGCAAATTATGTCTCGCTACGCAAGAAATTTGATACTGAGTATACAGAGTTAGAGGAGTACCCCCATTTAGTCGAAAAGTTAGATGAGTACCTGAAAGTATTACCGGTCATTGGGTTCAACTCGGGGAAATATGATATCAACGTAATTAAACCATATTTTATAGAGTATTTCCTCTCTACCACTGGTGTTCCCTTTAAATATGTGGTCAAAAGAAATAACAATTTTATGAGCATCGCGTCAGAAAAATTAACGTTTCTAGATATCATTAATTACCTAGCCCCGGGGTTTAGCTATTCCAAATATTTAGCGGCTTATGAGGTAGACGAAACCAAGGGGTTCTTTTGTTACGAGTATATCACCTCATTAGATAGATTAAAGGAGACTAGTTTACCCCCACACAAGGCGTTTTATTCACATTTGAAAAAGTCCAACATTTCAGATGCTAACTATGCCTACTGCCAACGAGTATGGAGCGAGCACCGTATGTCGACACTGGCAGATTTCTTGGTCTGGTACAATAATAAAGATGTAGGTCCCTTTATCGAGGCATTAGATAAGCAAGTTGCATTTTACGCGGAAATAGGGGTAGATATTTTTAAAGATGCCATCTCAGTTCCCGGGTTAACTATGAAATATCTGTTTAAGACCATCCCCAAAGATGTTCCATTTCTTTATGCGGCAAGACTGATAGTGGGCTGCACACCACTATTAGAAAGAACATTGTCGGGGTCCCTCGATCATTTTTCACAGATACCATGAGGTAGGTGAGACTTTGATCAGAGGAGTAAACAAAGTGAAATCCATTAAGGGGTATGATGCCAACGCTCTTTATCTGTGGGCCCTAATGCAGCCAATGCCCACAGATTTTCCTGTAATACGAAACGCAGAAGATGGGTTCAAGCCCCATAAGGTTGGTTTTTACACAGTGCATGTAGAGAGTGGTTGGCTTGGGTGTCCCATAGTAACAACATAGAGCTAAAAAAACCCAGTTTAATGGCCGGAGATGTTTATAGGCAACAGACACATTAGAGTTGATGGGTGGGATAAAAAGACTAAAACCGTCTACCAGTTTCACGGTTGTTTGTGGCACGGACACCACGACTGTGTGCTGACACGTGGTAAAGTGGTTAACCCGGTCAACAAGAAACCTTTGGTAGATTTGGTTGCCAAAACGCGTGAAATTCGCGAGTATTTGATGAAAGAGGCCAATGTACAAGTGGTGGAGATGTGGGAATGCGAGTGGCAGAAACTAAAAAAGGCTGATAAAGACCTTAAGAATTTTGAAGACGCGGCTTTTCCACGACTCAAACCAGACTATGGTACATACCCCATTGACACACAGAAAATTCTAGCGGCTGTAAGAGCTGAGACTTTGTTTGGTCTAGTGGAGTGTGACATTCATGTGCCAGACGAGTTTAAAGAGCGATTCTCTGAGATGACGCCTATCTTTAAGAACACAGAAGTGTCTAGAGCCGACATTGGTGACTTTATGCGGCAATACGCCGAGTCACATAAGTTGTTGACTGCCCCACGTCGGACTCTGATAGGTAGTTATATTGGGGAAAAATCTTGTTGGCCACACCATTGTTAAAATGGTATCTGACGCATGATCTATTTGTCACAAAGATTTACCAGGTGATTGAGTATCAACCAGTACGTTGCTTTCAAACGTTTGGGGATAAGGTGTCTGATGCCAGACGTGAAGGTGACCTTGTTACTGCCTGTACCATTAAGGCAGAGACGATGAAACTGTTGGGTAACGCAGCCTATGGAAAGACACTAACCAACAAGGCCAAGCATACCAACGTTTCGTATTGTGGTGGGGTTGATACGGCAAAATTAATCAACGAGCCTCTATTCAAGAAGATGACCAGACTGTCAGATGATATATATGAAGTAGAAATGCTGAAGAAGACGACGGTCTGGGATCTCCCCCTCCAAATAGGTTATTTTGTGTACCAATACGCCAAGCTGCGCATGTTAGAATTTTATTATGACTTTTTGGATAGGTTTGTAGATAGGAAGGATTTCCAACTGTGTGAGATGGACACAGATAGTCTATATTTAGCACTTAGCACACCGACCCTAGCAGAAGTAGTTAGACCCCATCTTCTGGAAGTGTTTTATAGAGTTTACAATAGGTGGTTCCCCTCTGAGACCTGTGATATCCGTAAACAGTACTTTATTAGTAGTAGAGGTAGTGTACCAGACTGTGACCAGTGTAAAGGCAAGAAAGTATACGACAAAAGAACCCCTGGTTTGTTTAAGTTAGAGTATGAGGGGTCAGGGATGATCTCCTTGTGCAGCAAGACTTACCACTGCTTCGGAGACAATAACAAGACCAGCACGAAAGGACTCACCAAACAACACAATACCCACCTAGACAGAGACACATTCTTAGACGTACTCAACACACAGACAGCAGCCGGTGGTACAAACGTAGGCTTCAAAACACAGGCTTCCTCGGTCTAGACATACGAACAACATAGACAATCATTATCCTATTTTTACATAAAACGTCAGTTACACACAGACAACGTCACCACTTCACCATTAGACATATAATACACCTTGTTTTCAAGACCTTCTCTGGACACACATTTTAGACATGGATAATGTTAGTGTATATAACTTTGTAACCTGTTTTCTACTAATAGCATATGGTTCACGGTGGTCACTGTAAACGCCATGGCAGTTGTCTTATGAATATTGTTTGAATCAATGAATAATTTTATTTCTGTCTACATTTTATCATGTTTATGCGAAATGTAAATTTTATCATAAATACTTTGTGTAAATTGTCTGTAAATTTTGATCATAAATACTTTTATGTGAACATAATATCACTTGTCTTACGAATATGTTTTGTGTGAGCATAATGTCACTTTACTTATGCATATGTTTTGTGTGAGCGTAATGTCACTTGTCTTATGAATATGTTTTTATGTGGGGGACATAATATCACCGTCGAGATTTATTGAAAAAAATAAAAAATACTATTATTAAAAGGTGTTTGTTGGTTCTTTTTTTTAGTGTACTGGTATGGCAGCTTTCTTGTTTTTCCTATCTTGTTTTCATGTTTTTCTTTTTATATGTTGTTCTTGTTTCTTCCTCTTTCTGATTTTCCTGGTGTTCATGTCGTTCTGGTAGTGAGAGACTCAATTTTATCTGTGGAAGACTTGATACATGCACAGAGAGACAATAACAAATTCACAAACACAAGTAACACGTACACAATGGAACAGTGACAAGAAACAAAATCACAATGGAATACAGAGCCAATTTCGTATACACCAGTACAAAATCCCAACAGAATATAGACACAAGAACAAAAAACATATAGTTAAAAAACCACAACAAAATGTTTTTCTTTTTTCCTTTTTTTCTTTAATAAAGATCTAGACACGTAGTTTGTTTTTTCTGATCTTCTTCTCTGGAATACAATTGTCTGAATAGGCTGGTTGGTAACTTGGTAAATATCTGTCACATGGCGTGTAGTCAGAGGCTGGCTGTTGGTAACTTGGTACATATCTGTCACATGGCGTGTAGTCAGAGGCTGGCTGTTGGTCTCCTGTTTGTCGGGATGACATCTGAGTATTGTAGTCAAAGGAGGCGTCAAACATTTGGCTGTTGGATACATCAAACATCTGGTTGTTGTAGCTTGTTTGAAAGACTGGGGCAGCACACGGTACACTGTTGATGACTGGAATGGGGTGAATATCTTGAAGACAGTTGGTGATTTCTTTTAATGGTTTGGTTTGATTAACTTGGCTGAGTCGATTAAAGTCAGCGATAATCTCACTCTGCATAGCTATTAACTGCTCAAATTCTTGCCGACTGAGTGGCATCCCCATCTTGGTTGGAAACTTGTTCTCGGATTCACCAAAAAAGCGACGGATGTGTAACGTGGTAGTTCCTCTATAGGATGAGACAACCACTGCCTTGACACCAGCGCCCACGGGTCTAACGGTCTCACCACCACGAGTCATGTAGACCCAGTTATCAGGCACAGTCTTGAGTTCGGTAGTCATCTTCGGAATGAATTACTGTTACCGACCGCGGGTTTATATATACTAGTGGTTGAGCGTAAACCGGTTTCAGCTAGTTTTAGTTCAAGCGTCTCATGTTAAGGTCAACCTTGTTTTGTGTAGGTGTCAGCTAGTTTTACGTCAAGCGTAACATGTTACGGTCACCTGACTTTATGTATGGGCGTGACTAAGCGCCCTACTACCCGATCGTTGAACTATTGTTTGTTTGAAAAGGGCCGGAGAATGCGGATCAGGCTCGCCCCACGACCTTTCATCATGATGAAATAGATAGCGTAGAGGCCACAGGCGTTACTTAATACGTCTTGTAACACACGTGTGTTATACATAAGTGGTCTGTCTGAGTGATGGTCTATAAACTTGAGGAGGTTGTCGTGTAACGGCAGCAGACCAAATGAATCAAAGTACTCACATTTGCCTGAGTCATCATAATACAGGGCGATCCAGTGGGAACCGGGTTTATCGCTGGTGTCAGTGTTTACGACAAACGCCGCAGCTCTGGTTCTATCTAGGTGTCTAGGTAACTGATCTCGAGCGCACACTCTAACCTGTAACTGACGCACACACGTATCAGCTAGTAGTATTCTGGTAATCTGTTCTGTGTTCATTATGAGGCGTAATCTGTTAGCACTTGTCTGGTTTTGGAAATTTCAATTATCCCGTCGTGCTCGGCGTACACGATAACTTGTAATGGTTCTGGGGTGGGGTGTGTTGAACTTAAATTCTAGTGTTAGAGGTCCCGTCCTCGGCATCTAAAACTGTTCTCCGTCCAGTAAACTGGGACTCAAATCAAAGGCATACAGAGTATAACCCTGTTTATATTGTGTATAGTCGATTGAATTACCGGCGTCCTTACCCACCAGACCCATGGCTAGATTAGTACCAAAAAAGGCTCGTACGTATTGATTACGTTCAAAGTACATGGTTAAGGGTTTGCTGGTGGCAGATCGTCCATCGACAGTTACGTTAAGATACGTCAGTCCAAAGGTTTGAAAATTATATAGGTTCTTGTTGTAGGCACCGTTAAAAAGCTGATGATGTAATAAGTCCAATCAAGATGCGAGTGGGTGTTTGACTCATAAACAGATTGTCTTGGGTATGAGATAACATTCCTTGGGGGATATCTAATGTTGTTAGCACCACGCGCTTGATCGGTAGCTTCACGTTGGTTCTCATCAAGGCTTTCTCGTGGGCGAGAGCGATGGCCGGGTTCAGTCTGGCTTTACGAACCACCAGCGTGGCATATGTTATAATGGATGAATAACCCAGTGCCCCATCGGGAGCCAAGAGGTTAAAGGTGGCTTTGGACGGAGTCAGCTTAATTTTCACATCCACACCGTTTATCATGTAGCGGTCTTGCACAAAAATGTCGGCGTGTAGTCGACCATCATATCTATTTCTTTACTCTCGCTGGCTAGTTGACGTCGTGTTTTTAGTCCTTTGTTGTTATCGCCTTGCACGTCATCGAGGAATTGGCTGTATCATAGTAATAAAGGGCGGCCGAGAGATGACTTTTTCCTCACCATGGTTTAGCGTAGCTTCCATGTAGGCTCTATACGGATATGTATTTTCACTAGGGGTGATTAGCGTGTCGTTGAGTGAGACGTCTACTTGAGAAAACAGAGACTGTGGAGGTAATAGTTGACCGGAACGACGTCGGCCGTGGGTGGTAGATTGTCACCGTTGGGTAGTGTGACTTTAGCTCTGACGTGTAAGAAAGTGTTAAACAGGTCCAGATACTCTTCACTGGCACCAGATATAAGAAATTATATGGTGCGCCTGGAGCTAGAGACGCGAGTGGGTGTATCTCCACACACTGTCCCTCTTCTACCGCCGTTTGCGTGGGTGGTACGCTAAACAGATCCAAACCAGAATGAAGACACTCGCAAGAGTTGGGGTGAATCAGAGCCATTATGCGAATATATCCGAGTGCTGTGGCTTCTTCTTCTTATGAACTCGAAGGGGTCCGGGGGTCAGTTTTATACGTTTACTGGGTTCTCCGGATGGGGCTGGTCGTCTCTTTCTTCTAATACCACTACCTGATTGGCTAACGTGATCGACCGCTCCTTGCAGTAGACGTTGACCGGCTTGTTTGGCATGGTCTTTAAAGGATTCTCCAACGTTCCTGCCAGCTAAAGCATCTTGGGCCACTCGCAGACCCGTACCAACACCTTCTCTGAGTAAGGCCTTACCACCGGTCTTTAACCAGTGTAGAATCGTGCGACCGAGTCCACTGAAGAAACTATCGATACCACGTCCTCTCTGACTCCGACCACCCACAAACACTGGCATACCATGTCCAGCTTGATTACAGTAAAAGTCTTCGTACAGTCTGGGATTTCGATGTAACGACACATATTTCACCATTATTCTAGGTCTGAATGTTTCCGAGTGCGAAAATGTAACGGCAGCACTGAAGTTCCGGTAGTGAATGAAATCTTTGTGCCCGTATCGTTGGTTAAAAGTATTTCCACCGTGTCGAAGGAGTACCGACTCAATGGTAAATAGTGAGGTTTGTCGTAGGCGCGAAACACTGAGGCCGAGAGCTGATTCATGATAGGAACGGTCCTTAGTAGTGGGACCATGGCGTCTCCGACTGGTCTTGCCGCTATGAGATCGCAGTAGACGTAGATATTTTGCAGGTCGTTATTCAGGTCTACCGCCACTTGGCCTTCCATTATTGAGATGGCATGCGATATCTTCGAGGAGTGAAGCCCTAATATATCTTTCAACTTTTCACTAAATATAGCCACGGCCCCAACTTCGAATATTTTCACGATGACTTTCTTTGAAACCTTGTCGAAATAGAATCTGACTCGCGTCTGATCATCGACCTCCGACTCTTTCATTAGTCGATTCAGCTCCGCTATAAAGGCTTCTGGTGAACTGTATAGACCTGGGGGGCACAGTTTTCTGGAATGTCCTCTGGTTGGTGAGGCGTATCTTATCCACACTTCATGCTCTAGCACATTGCAGTAGTAGTTGGGAAATTGAATTTCGGCCAGACCCACTTCGTAATGTTGGCTCACCTCAATAGTCTGCGGTAACTTGACGAAATAGTGACCTGGAGTATTATTGGGAAACATATTCGGCGAAGCATTGCTCGGTAATGTCACGTAGAAACTGATAATTTAGGATTAGGTAACATGTACCCCAGACAACTGCTTAGAAGTGCGATCCACAACTTGCCCTCGGGTGCGTCGACGCTGCCTCGAGACAGATTGAATAATGAAACGCCAATGATGGTGTATATAACTACCATCTGACAAAGAAGACAATCTCTAGCCGCGTTATTCGCTCTCCAAACATCCACCAGAATGAGGTTCTTTCGCTGGGTGAGTTAATTTGTGGGTTCAATATCGTAGTCTCCCCGTTAGTTTCTTCCATTAGTCTCGGTATCTGGTTAGGTCTGAGACCCAACTGTTGAATGACGAATTATACCCGAACCATTTCACTAAATACTCTTTACCACCACCTCTCCTGGGCCTTTCTTGTAAGACTGTTTCGACCCGATACACTTGCTTATCTCCAACTGCTTGAAGCTCTTCACGGTAGAATGAGCCTCGTAGTTCCTCCCCCGAATCGTCTTTTAGCACATATGTCACCGGACTGGTCTGGTTTATACGACTGACGGTAAAAATTTCTTCAGTCCACGAGGGCGTATACCCTTTTTTTAAAAGGTTGTTTGGGTTGAGCCAACCTGACCCGATCCTCGGGTGTAAAATTGACTTTTCTTGAGGCGACTGTCTTCTGGTACATATTATTCCACACCTCTTCTTGATTGCTGTAGTTGACTTGCACGGGAGCCATGCGAATACTTCTGTTATACGAAAAGTTGTAGTTTCGGATCAGTTTATCTATCACGTCTACGTATCGAAGTGTATTGGTCTTGGTGAAATACCGCCACATTTTTTCTTTGAGGGTTCGATTGAATCTTTCCACTATGGCGGCTTTAACGTCTTCGTTCTCGGTAGTAAAGAAATGGACACCACGGTCTTTCAGAAATGTTAAGAAGGTCCGGTTGACAAATTCTGACCCTTTGTCAGTCTGAAAATTTAACGGTTGTCTATCGGCAAAATTTTTACCCACGACCTCCACTAACTCTTTCCTCGTCTTCTTCTGGATCGGGATGGCCCAAGCATATTTACTAAACACGTCGAGACACGTCACTAGGTACGACATCCCATCATTGTATCTGTGTAATTGTCTCATATCTATTAAGTCGGCTTGAAACTGTTGATTTATACCACCGGTTATGGTTTGGCGTCTCTGGAAACGACGACGGATCGGTTTATGTAAAGTATACGTATCTTGATGCCGTAGCCAAGCCTCTATCTTTTTAGCGTTCAGTTGACTTTGCCTTTTTAAGGCGGCGGCCCCACCATAGGCTCCGGGTTTCTTCGGGTCGTAATAATACTTTCTTATTTGCGCGGCCATTTTTCCCACTTGGGCGTGGGTATCATACTCTTCTTCTTGCTTCGCCTAAGTCTGTACGGTGGTGTGGTCTCGACAAATTGACTTTTAGTCGGTTGAATGGGTGTTGGCTGAGCGGGTGTCTCGACTACTGAGGCCGGTATAACGCTGACTTCGGGTTTTTGTATCGGTGGCGGTTCCTTGATATCCACTGTGCCTAAGGACTTATGTCTGTACTGATCGAGTCGATTCAGATAACGCTGCAAGGTTTGCTGATACACTCGGGCTTTTTCCCGCGGTGGTAGATCTTCGGTTTCCAGGACTTGTTGCATTTGCTGATCCAGGTCACGTAAGTTATCGGTTAGTGTGTCAGGTGGTACAAAGGGTTTTTCCAGCAGCCGGGGGTCGATCAAGATCATTTTCTTCATTACAAACCCACGACGCCTTTCAACACGTTAAGAATGGGCCCTAATAAAGCACCTATGAATCCACCTTGTTGCAAGATTTGTTTCCGTTTCATGATAGACAGTTTCTTACCCGTGAGCGCTCTCAGCCTGTTTTTGTGCCGCTGCAGCCGCCTCTTCTGAGCCGGTGTCAGTGGAACATTACCTTTTAATACATTGTGACAGCATTCACAAATTGATTGGACGAGGCTGGGGACGCTGTTTTAATTACGGCTTTTACGGCAGCTGGTTTCGCCTCACCCAAGAATCGCAGCATGGCCCCGTGACGTTTCACCCGGTTGGACATACTATTTGGGCACGTAGACGACTTGACGCTGATCGGGGAAAATATTGCTTCGTAAACGGAGCTGATCTGGTGTTTCCTGTCGAAGGTCAAAGAGCAAATACCCGTGTGGAGTCGCTGTCGCGTCCTTAAAGCTCTCTTGGACATATGACACGCGACTGGGGTACATCTGTTTGGCCAGATTGGTAATCTGCGATCCGTCTCGAGGGTTCTTAAGTACCACTAGGTAATGCGAATTCAAGCTGATGGTTCTGTGTTCTTTATTCTTACCAAAGAGGTTCTGGACTATATACATAACGCTGAGGTTGCGATGGTGACTACCCTTAGTAAATAGTTTAGTCACTCTATCATCTATTTCGGCCATTAGGTCATCTATCACCACTAGTCGACGTCTATCTCCTGTCCATTTTTCCATATCCGGTAAACCTTCGTTAAACTCGACACCCTTCATAGTCTCATACAGGGGTTGCCATTCTCCGTAGCACCATATAACTTCCTCTGACAAAGGTTCGATCATGTCTGGAAGATGAGTCAGGAACTTTTGTACAAAGACGGATTTTCCACTCCCCGTTGGCCCCGCAATCAAAGCCGTAAAAGGATGTTTCCATCTCGGATCCATGACTAATAATAAACACCTACCCAGCGACGGTACACCTTTTATTGGATTAGAACACCGACCGCCCGCGCACCGCACGCGCACTCACCGTGCACCGGCTTTTAAAGGGATGTAATAAGACCAAAAAGTGAGTTATACCCCTTTGGATCCGGATTGAGAATCCGGATCCATTTTTCACCGGATCGTGTGACGTCACATAGAGCTATAGAGAGAAATATTCCGGATCTGGATCCGGAATCTTGGGCCCGTAAACCACGCACTATACTACTCTCTTTACACTTACAAACAGAACTTTAAAAAAAGTATATTTCTATTTCTGTTCTAGACGTCTGTCAAATATGGATACATTTCTTGTTATTCAGTGTGTGTGTGTGTGTGTGTGTGTGTGTGTGTGTGTGTGTGTGTGTGTGTGTGTGTGTGTGTGTGTGTGTGTGTGTGTGTGAGTGTGTATATGTCTGTCTGTGTGTATATGTCTGTCTGTCTGTCTGTCTCTCTGTCTGTCTGTACGAGCATATGTTTGTGCATGCGCACGTTCATGTCTGCTAGCGTGGGTGTCACTGTCGAAAGATTAGACAATTCCAACAGGAAGTAAAATATCATATTGTATAGATCCTTCGATATTACATCTTCTTCGGGTGGACAAGGCTTAGGAAATGTAATTAATGGCCGATACACAGGAACATGAATGAGATGGTGGAGCATAATATACATAGATCTGAATTATAATGTGCCAATAATACTTTAGATAATATGAAATATTACAGTTTATGTATATGCTGTAAAAAGAAGTGTTAAGTGCTACTTAGAACCTATATTTTTGTATAGATGTGAAGCTTCAACAACGAGCAGAAAAGCTGAGAAAACATAAAATAGCTGTGGAAATGTGGTTTAAGAGAACAATGCAAAGAATATCACGAACTGACCACACCAAAAAAAAAAAAAAATAAATAAATAAATAAAAAAAACATACCACCAAGCCCTACAAGAAACAAATAATAAACCATAAACCAATTAGAGATAATAGAAGTAGACAGTCAACATTGTTCTGTCACGTTATGAGAAGCAATAAATTGGAGAACTTGTTGACATCTGGCAAGATTGAGGGGAAAAGAACAATGCAATGGCGGAGAAGTAAATACCAGGATGGCTTGGTCACCTGGTATAGCGGAGACAAGAACACAGAGCTAATCCACGACTCTGGTGATCGAGTGATATGGCGAAACATGACCACCCACGTCTATCGACATCGCACGTTATAATGATGAAATGCTATAAACATGTACAAATGTATTAAGTTGACAAGGAAGACAAACTTATATGGAAATAGAGATGGGATTTAGAAAATAGATAAAGGGTATATTTAAATAAATAATGAACGAAGACAAGAAATATAAAGACACATGCACGGATGTGTGTGCAATATAGAAGGATAAAGATGACGTATGAAACACGAAAATGTTTATGATAATAGTTTTAAAGACTTTATTCTGCAGCGACAACAATATACAACGGCACTGATATATATCGGTGCGTATGTGTGAGAGTGTGCGTGTGTGTGCGTGGGTGTGTATGTATGCATGTGTGTATGTGCAGACATTCACGTGATTCCTTCTGTTTCGTAGCGCGTGCCAGGGGAAGTGGCCAGGACGCATGATGCTGGTCCAATGGTCATGGGAGGTAGGGGTTGTCGGCCTGATATTGACCTCTATACACATGGAGTGTCACTTGGTCTGCATACATCTAGTTGCATATACTTTACAGGACGTTGCAGTCAACAGCAGAAGGTGTTTGCTGTTGTAATCTCTTGGTAAGTTTACGTTCAGTGTTATTTGAACGACTGGCACCCATACCATTCCGTTAAAAAAAACGCAACGCGGTCTGTTGCCAAATTGCGCGCAGTTGTATTTCGAACGCGGGTATGCGGGATCACGAACCGCTTCCGTAACCTCTTCGCCACGGAACACTTACATCTAGTGCTAGTACCATATACATCAACCACTGAGTGAGGTTTGATCCATACAAATATGAGTCACGCCTAATATACCTGAAGCGTGATAAGGGACATTTGTACATACCGTTGTTGTTGTTGTTGTTGTTGTTGTTGTTGTTGTTTCTTCCACTTATGCCGTTAGGTGTCGTGGGGAGAGTTAATTGGAGTTCCAGCGCCGTGACTAGCACCTTTCCTCCAATTTTCTCCATAAATCTTAAGCAGAATTTTTAGGATCAAGCAAACTCCCTACCGGTTTGCTAGACCAGACGTAGGTTCCTTACCTACTTAACCCATGTATATTTACTACTGACCACCACAAATACATTGAAAGGCTTGTAAACAAGTCTTTACTTATTCAACATCATCTCATCGGGTTTCTCTTGTACTTGGCGGTTTTGAGATAAAGCATAAACAGCGTGAGAGTGGAATGTATGATATGAATGACAGTAAGGATATGAATGAGATACATGAACCAATGACAGCAGAGACAGAATCTGAACCCTAGTTAGATGAAATTGCATAGCAAATGAAGAACCTGAAGAATGGTATGTAACCTGGGTGTGATGAAATACCAGCTGAACTAATTAAAGTAGAAGGAGAAGAAAGCATACAGAACTATCACGCATTATGTAAAAAAGATATGGAAATATGTCATATGGTTAAAAGATTAGAAGAGAACTATCTTCATTTCAATACCAAACAAAAAAAAGGCAACCTGAAATTATGCATCAATTATAGAACCGTTGCCCTGATCAGTCATGCAAGTAAAATTCTACTAAAAATCATAATGCGAAGACTTCGTAAGAAAATGGAAGAAGAGATTAACGTGGTTCAAGCTGGATTGAGACAAGGAAGAGGAACAAGAGATCACATATTCAACATGCGTTTAATAATAGAGAAGTGCAGAGAATTTAATGTAAACCTATTCTCATGTTTTGTGGATTATTCAAAGGCATTTGACTGTGGCGGGGTAGGGGTATTCCCTATCAAAGAAGAGGTAAGGTGCCTCCTTCCCTCCGCAAGTCTACGGGACACCCTTGCGCAAGGTGGAGTACCCGTTTAGCCTCCAGATCAGGGTTACGTGAAGCCATGAGTACAGGTGGTGGATGAAGTTAAAGAGCAACCAACAGATAGTTATAAGTTATGGTCTCCAGCTTCACGACGGTAGGCAGAGGATCTCTTTTTTTTTGGGGGGGGGGAGGGAGAGAATGGCTACTGTCATTGACCAGTATGGTCACTTCTAGGAAGGAAAGCAATGGCAAACTACCTTCTTTACAGATGCCAAGAATATCGTGTACTGCAGTCTTATCGATAATCAGAGAAACGGCGTAAATGGGTGCTCCATAGGAGCAGCCTCGCCCGGTAGGGGTAGTTATGTGCACCAGGGGACTCCAGACCCTCATCAGGCGACTAAGTGCAAAAGAATATCAACATTGAAAGTAGGAACTTGGAATGTAAGAACTATGAGTGGGGAAGGTAAATTTGATAATATTAAGAATGAAATAAGAAGATTAAATATCACCCTGTTAGGTATATGTGAAACCAGATGGACAGGTATGGGCATTATAACATCTGAGGAATATAGCGTAATCTATTCTGGTGGAGAGAAACAACAGCGAGGAGTAGCAATTATAATGGATACAAAGAGAGCAATGGATTTTGGACTGTATCAACCAGAGTGTTACTGGTGAATTTGAGTGGAAGACCTTTTGATGTCAACGTCATACAAGTTTATGCACCAACAGCAGACAGTAGTGATGACAGCATTGATGAATTTTATAATGATTTAGAGAAAGCCTTCAAGAAATGCAAGAATTCTGAAGTAAATATCATGATGGGTGACTTGAATGCCAAAGGTAGAAATAAACAGGACGGATGCCTAGTAGGCAAATATGAGCAAGGGGAACAGAATGAAAGAGGTTCCAGACTTGTACAGTGGGCAACAGAGCATGCTTTGATTATTGGAAAAACCTGGTATCAACAGCACTCAAGCAGATTGTTGACATGGAGGAGCCCCGATCAGATCAGACATCAGATTCAATACATTCTCATCAACAGAAGATTTCGAAATGCCTTAAAAGTCGCAAAAACTATACCAAACGCAGACTGCTACAGCTAATTAATGTTAAGCAATTTACAAATACAATTACAGAAAGTCAAATATTCATCAAGAAACACAAAATTTGATCTACAGGCACTGAAGAGCGAAGAAATAAAAGATCAATTCAACATAGAGGTAAAGAACAGATTCAATGCATTGTCCGATATGGACACATTAGTTCAAGACGTAAGTGACCAATGGGAAATATTAAAGAAATCAGTCAACCAAGCTGCATAAACAACCACCCCAAAAATAAAAAAATATAGGACGCAAGAAATGGATGACGGAAGACATCTTAAAACTCATGGAAGTAAGAAGAAATAACAAAAATAACAAGGACAAATAGGAAGAGATTCACAGGAAAATTAGGAAGCTAAGCAAAGAGGCAAAAGAAACATGGCTTTAGGAAAATTGCAAGGAAATTGACAACCAACACAAAACCCGGAATACCAAATTAATGCACAAAAGAATTAATGACACCACTAACAAAAGAACACACATATCAACGGGTTGCCTAAAACCAAAGATGGCAAAATCATAATAGAAAAAGATAAGATTTTACATGCGTAATCAGATTATGTAAAAGACCTTTATGATGAAACAAGAGAAGAACAATATGATCATCGGAATAATGATGAAGGACCATCAATTTTGAAGATGGAAGTTCAGAATGCTCTTAACCATATGAAAACTGGCAAGACCCCGGGTACAGATAACATCACAATAGAAATGATCAATGCCTTAGAAAAATATGGAATAGACCAAGTCACCAGACTGCGGAACGCAATATACGATACTGGAGATATACCTCCTGAATTATGTAATTCTATATTTATTGCAATCCCGAAGAAATCTAGAGTTTTGGAATGAGATCAACATAGAACAATTAGTATAATGAGCTACATCACGAAGATCCTGCTGAGAATTATGATGCAAAGAGTTAGGAACAAATTACAACCCGAAATAGGAGAAGAACAATGTGGGTTTGTAGAAGGCGAGGGCACAGTAATTGCTGTGTATATACTGAGAACAGTAATTGAACATTCTATAGAAGTAAACAAAGATCTATATCTTTGATTTATTGACTACACAAAGGCTTTCGATAAAGTGAGACATGTCGGCATGATAAGGATGCTTGAGGATCTATAAATTGATGGAAAAGCCCTGTTTATCTGCATATCCTTTACATGACATTGCTGTCAACACCAGCATTTTACCGCTGACGTTGATTTCTTGGCAAGATTACGCTCAGTAGTTTGCCATTGATTTCTGAGCGGCCGGTTCAATTATACCGTAAGTTATCAACGCGACGAGAACCGCTTCCAATTCGCGCGGTCTGCGGTACCCTACGTGGATAAACGGGATTATGGAGAAAGTCGTTTAATGCCTCGGCCAGGGAGACAGGAGGAAAAGACCTTAGACTTGTAAAAAACATATACAAGCATGAGAATTGATAATGATGTAGGTCAATATCAGCCTATTAAAGGAGGGGTGAGGCAGGCATGTGTATTGCCTCCAGATATTTTTTCCCTGTACAGCGAATATATGTTCAGAAATATAGAAGATATTGAAGGAATCAACAATGGGGGACGATACATCAATAACATTAGATATGCAGATGATACAGTCTTGATTGCAGACAATGAACAGGACCTGCAACATTTAGTAGATGCGGTTGTTGCACACAGTGAACAACTAGGGTCAGAACTGAATATTAAGAAGACGCATATTATGGTCGTCACTTGGAAGAAGGAAATACCACAATGTGATATGCGAGTAAATGGACATATTCTTAAACAAATGAATCGATACAGTTATCTCGGCACAGTCATAACATCTGATGGGAGGTGCCTTGAAGAGATTAGAACAAGAATTGCCATTGCGAAGGTAGTCTTTTGCAAGATAAAAAACATACTGACCAATAAAAAGATATCAATTGAAGCGAGAAACAGTGTTACATAGAACCTGTACTTTTGTATGGATATGAAGCCTGGGCAATGAGCAGTCAAGCTGAAAAACAGCCGATGTCTGTGGAAATGTGGTTTTTTAGGACAATGCAACGAATAACATGGACAGACAGAAAAAAACCAACCAACAAGTCCTTCAAGAAACAAAGGAAGATCGTAAACTGATTAGAGTCATTAGACGTAGACAGTCAAAATTTTTTGGGCATGTTATGGGAAGAAATGACTTGGAGAACTTGGTGACGACTGGCAAGATCGAAGGGAAGAGACCAAGGGGACGACCGAGAAGTAAATAATTGGATGGCTTGGCCACGTGGCATGGTCGAGACAGGAACACTGAGCTGATCCACGACTCTGATGATCGAGTGAGATGGCAGAACATGACCGCCCACGCTTATCAACATGGGACATGATGGATGGATGAATTTGACACTGTACAACATCAGAAACTTTGGGAAATCATGAGGAATATGGGCTTTCCGTCACATATAATACAACTCATAAAAATGCCCTATCTAGACCAACAAGCAGCGATTAGAATAGATGCCGAGACATCAGATAGGTTAGACATCAAGCAAGGAGTCAGTCAACGCTGTGTTTTGTCCCAATATTTGTTTAACCTGCACGCCAAAAATATAATGCGAAATGTCAGAGATGATATAACCAGGGAGCAATATAATACCCTAAATATCGGTAGTCATGACATACCAGAGATTCGATATGCTGATGATACAGTATTGCTATCCACAAGACAGACTGGTATAGAAAACCTTATAACCTTCACCCAACTGAATAGTGAAATCACAACTTAAATCTTAACATAGCAAAAACAAAGATAATGCATACAGATAACACTGCTAAGGAGAAAGAAATATATGTTAATGAGGAAACATTGGAGTTGGTAGAATATTTCGAATATCTTGGGTTTACCAACACTCATGGCACAATGACAGAATTTAAAAGACGAATGCCTGTTGCTCTTCAAAGACTAAAACAAATGAATAAATTGCGGAGTGGGACAGACAGAACTACAAAAATAATATTTTTAATAACATGCATCTTTCCCATTGCAATATACGCCTGTGAGACCTGGACACTTACTAAGAAAAGCTTTAGCGCACACATACCCTTTAGTATAAATGTTATAGACGAATTATAAGAATATCTTGGATACAGATATATTCCATCCATACTTCAAGAGCGGAATATTAAAGACGGTTGGCAATTAAAGACGGCAAAACAAAGAAAATTAAAATATTTTGATCACTTGAAACGTCACGAAAGGTTGGGGGGAACAATAATGGAGGGGTATATGCCTGGGAAGAGAGGAAGAGAAAGGCCAAAGAGAAGATGGATGCAGAATGTGCCGAATGATCTCTAGATGGGTGTATCGGAAGCGGGACATCTTACTTATGGTCGATAGGTTTTCCGGAAGGTTGTTATGGAAGCGACGTTCTGCAAAAGACATACTACTGAATGAATATAAGCTGCTACATTAGTTCGTTAGATGAGCAATCATTCCATAATCGATTAAGGATTTCCCATAGCTTATATCTATCTAATCTATCAAATGCCTTTTCTTGGTCGACAAATGCTAAGTAGAGTGTTTCATTAAATTCGATTGCTTTTTCTATACGTTGTCTAGGAGCAAAGATGGCATCTGTACATCCTCTGTTTTTCCTAAATACAAGTTGTGGGTCATTTAGCTGTTGTTCTAATGTAGGTTGTACTCTTCTATCGAGAACTTTGCAAACTATTTTTCCAGTATTACCAAAAAGGGAAATGCCTATGTCTATTTCAATGCCTTTATTTTTCCAAACTCTAATAATAATGATACTATGGCTCTTCCCCAGTCTCGTGGTGTCTGTTATTCTACTTATACATGGTCTATGTAACCGGACTGTTCCTACTGTTCTTGCTGCTTTAATTACTACATTCGGTATATCCTTTTTACGGGTGATTTATTCAATGGGGATAATCTGAGGCTTCTCTAATTTCTTATTTAAGTATGTCTGGTTCTAATTCTTCGATGTTGCATGTGTTGGTTTCTTGGATTCCTGTGGCATCTGATGGAATTTTGAGAAAGTGTTCGAAGTACTGCCACCATCATTTTTAGGGTTTATTTTTGTTTAGTTATTGATACTTCTTTTTCGCTGTTAGTTATTTCAGTAGGATCAAAGGGCGATGTTCTGATTCTCATTGCATTAATCTTATTGTAAAAGTTTCTAGTTGCCTCCTTATAGTTTTTATTTGGGGTTTCTCAATATTACTCCCTGTTATCTTTGTTTTTCTCTCTTTATTATTATATTTACGTGTCTTCTCCTGTCCTCATTTCCTCTTACTCTCCCATCTCCCTTTCCTTTTCATCTTCTCTTCCATTTCTCTTCGGTGGCTAAAGAAAAAAAAATATTTCATTCTAGTTCACGCACTCCGTAACTCTTATGATAATTGTTCTAGATTTCATTAGTAGTTATTATAATGTAGGAAACAACCAATCACATTAGTATATCCTATCTAGCAGAGAAGGGGTCGAAACGTCCATACACCCGGGTGTTTTCCCCACGTACTAGACGTCTAGAAGTAACAGATTCCAAGCAAAGGTGTGCGCGGCCGACTCCTGGGTCATTTTATGCCTTGGGCAATGCTAATTTGTATGACCCCTGCTCTCTAAAGGTCATGATTGGGCTACTCGGAGGTCTGGCTAATCTGAGACAGCTGATTGTTCTAATGATATCGCTGCATTATTGATGTTTCCACGAGCCTTCTTTCTTGTCTAGTATCGGGCACGTCCTCTTTAATCTAATTCCTTTCCTAATTATAAACAGCAATTAGTAGGTTTTAATTAGATGATTTCGTTTGACCATCACAGCAATTTCACATGTCAGATAGGCAATCTTATTGACGGTTTATTTGAAATCTGTATATCTGTGTGTTTGTTTGGCTTGTTTGTTCATCTATGAATACTTATTAACTATTAATCTATTAACTTTTTTCTAATTAACACAATCATTCATTTATCAATGTTTATTCTGTATATCTATCCACTAAGTTGTACAATAGAAGATGCTATACAACACATGGTCTCCCTGGCCTAGAGGTTAACGTCTTTCTCCGTAATCCCGTATATTCTCGTAAGTTCTCACCGCGTTTGTAACTTAGGGGTATGTGAGCCGATCGCTCAGAAAGCAATGGCAAACTACTGAGCGTAATCTTGCCTAGTACATTAAAAGCAGCTGAAAATGCTGATGTTGACTGCAACATCCTGTAAGGGATATGAAAAAAAAAAAAAACAATACATGAAGAAAGGGAAATCCCCGACATCAGTGTCAGCGAAATTAAAGCTGCTGGCGAAACTGGTATAGAAATAATAACAAACATGTTGAATGATTTCTATAACAGTGCAGGTATACCTAACGATCTCTTGAAATCTATTGTTATAGCTCCACCTAAGAAATCTGATGCAAAGGATTGTAGAGAACATAGTACAATTTGTTTAATGAGTCAAGAACGAAGCAAAATTAGTTTAATAAGTCATTGACTAAAATACTAATGAGAATTATATTTAGAATAATTAGAAATCAAATTTAAAAAAAACGTAACTGGAGATTAGCAGTGTGGATTTGTTGAAGTTAAAGGCTTAAACAAGGGCATGTAAATCTTGAGAACATTGATAGAGATAGAATGATCGAAATGAACAGAGATCTATATTAATGCTTTATCAGCTACACTAAGGAATTTGACATGGCGAAACTCGAAGAAATTATGGTAAAGATCCGAGAACAGTCAAGAATATTGGCGATAAAAGCGGCCATAAGAACTGACACAAATTTGAAAATTTTCAGCTCGTTAAACACTGTGTTAGACATGTTGTGACCATTATCACCTGATCTGTTTAGTTCATACATCAAAATAATAATTAGATCAATGCAAGACATACCAGGTGGGCAAATGTAAACATCCTACGTTATACTGATGACATAGATTTGGCCCTGAAAATGAAAGGCAGTCTTAGATAAAATTGCAACAGTCAAAACAAAGGGTAGTGTAAATAACAGAAATAATGCAACATCAAAGTGTATGGAACCAATCTAAAACATATCAATGTATTTAACTACTTGAGTTCTTTAATAACAGCAGATGACAGATGTAGTTAGGAAGTGATATAGCTCAAGTAAAGGCAATATTTCACAAGACGGAGAATATTCTCTGCAATTAATCATTGTCCAACAAGGTGAGAGAAGAGCTCTTAAGAGCTATACTGAGCGAATCATAATGTTCGGAAGAGAATCATGGACAATTAGCAGACAAATGAGAATTATATGGAAGCTGCTGCCATGTGACTTTTGTAGAATAATAATGAGAGCACCGCGGACAGATAGAAAATGTTCAATTTTCCAACCCACTTTGACTTCTGAGGTACTTGTAATTTACACCCCAAAGTTACGGACAAGAAGTTAGCCTTATAGACCAACTGAACGGTGTAGGGACTGAACCCGCTACCTTGGCATTAGAGCACATTGGAAGTTTGAGAGTGTACGCTCTCATCGTCTGGGCCATGCTGAAGCCTCTCTCTTTGCTGAATCATTCTAAGCAAAGTCTTCGTGATTATGTTCATTGTTCCATGTTGGTCACATTCCAGGGCACCTGATTTCTGCGTGATGTGGCTGATTATGTTCATTGTTCCATGTTGATCACATTCCAGGACTCCTGATTTCTGCGTGATGTGGCTGATTATGTTCATTGTTCCATGTTGATCACATTCCAGGACTCCTGATTTCTGCGTGATGTGGCTGATTATGCTCATTGTTCCATGTTGATCACATTCCAGGACTCCTGATTTCTGCGTGATGTGGCTGATTATGCTCATTGTTCCATGTTGATCACATTCCAGGACTCCTGATTTCTGCGTGATGTGGCTGATTATGCTCATTGTTCCATGTTGATCACATTCCAGGACTCCTGATTTCTGCGTGATGTGGCTGATTATGTTCATTGTTCCATGTTGATCACATTCCAGGACTCCTGATTTCTGCGTGATGTGGCTGATTATGTTCATTGTTCCATGTTGATCACATTCCAGGACTCCTGATTTCTGCGTGATGTGGCTGATTATGTTCATTGTTCCATGTTGATCACATTCCAGGACTCCTGATTTCTGCGTGATGTGGCTGATTATGCTCATTGTTCCATGTTGATCACATTCCAGGACTCCTGATTTCTGCGTGATGTGGCTGATTATGCTCATTGTTCCATGTTGATCACATTCCAAGACTCCTGATTTCTGCAATAAATACAGATTTATATAATCTCCAGTGTCATTTATTGTGTTCAGCCGTCTGGTGATCTGGTCTATTCCACATTCTTCTAGGGCATTGATCAGTTCTGTTGTGATGTTGCTTGGACCCGGGGTGTTGCCAGTATTTATATGGTTAAGAGCATTCTGAACTTCCATCTTCACATTCAGTGGTCCTTCACTATCACATGGACTATCAACTGATCCTCTCTTGAATCGGTATGAGGGTCTTTCACATAATCTAACCATGTGTTTAAAAACATATTATTTCTATTAGGATTTAGCCATCTTTGGTTGTCAGACATCCCGTTGACGTGTATGCTCTTTTCTTAATATTCGGGAGTCTTCGTGGCGAAGTGGTCAAGCCATCTGCCTGCGCTCCGAAGGTTGTGAGTTCGATTCCGGGCTCCGTCTTTCGGTTCACGAGTGCAATTTTTCTCGGGACTCTTGGGGGTCTTCGCTGGAGCTACGGAGTTCGTGCTTTGTGCGACGCTTTCGGCAGGCCGTCCTGCGGAAAGAGACCGAGCCATATGGGATAAAACCCAGTGCAATGAAGTCGATCCTCTCGTCTTTTAGACTTTTTAAAGACTTTATTTCTTAATAAAGTCATTATTTATTGTGTGCAATAATAATGGGTGTTATGTTGGTTTCCAATTTCCCTGCAGTTTTCCTCAAGCCACGCTTCTTTTGCCTCTTTGCCTAATTTCCTGTGTGTCTCTTCATATTTTGCATGGTTATTTTATTATTTCTTCTTATTTTCATTAGTTTTAAGATGTCTCACGACATTAGTTTTAAGATGTCTCACGACATACATTTCATACGTCCCATTATCTTCAGTTTTAGGATAATTGTTTCTGCAACTTGGCTGAGTGAGTTCTTTCGTATTTCCAATTAGTCGCTGGCATCTTTAATTATAATGTCTATATCAGACATGCACGAAATCTGATGTTCTTCTACGTTAAATTTATCTTTTATCTCCTCACTCTTAAGTGCACATAGATCACATTGTGTGTTTGTTGGTGTACATTTGACCTTCTTAATTGCATATGTATATTGCCTATACCTAATTTATGCTCGCTGTAGCAGTCTACAGTTGATATGATTTTGCGACCTTTAAGGCACTTTCACTCTTTGAATGCGTTATCCAAATCATTGTAAAATTCATCGATACTGTCGTGGCTGCTTTCTGTTGTTGGTGCATACACGTGAATGGTGTTGATATCAAAAGGTCTACCACTTAACTTTACCAGCCATATGCTGTCTGACTTAGTCCAATATCCTACCACTTAACTTTACCAGCCATATGCTGTCTGACTTAGTCCAATATCCTACCACTTAACTTTACTAGCCATATGCTGTCTGACTTAGTCCAATATCCTACCACTTAACTTTACCAGCCATATGCTGTCTGACTTAGTCCAATATCTGTAACGGAGCGAACAGGTGAAAGGCAATCACAAGAGATGACACCAAAGCCTTGGTCAAGTGTAAATGGCTTTTATTATCCCGAGGTACAATTTAGTATAACTTCATGAAAACACACCTTGACGGACCACATGCTAAGTTAGAACTGTTTATCCTTGACGTCACCCGTAAGCTTCCCTAACAACTCCCCTTTCAATAGTGCTCACAGGGTGCGACATTTCCCAAACCCTTCTCTATTTCCCACTAACTATCTCTAACAGAGATGGAGCTCTGTTATATTCCTCCTTTTCTTTAAGAAGACTTTTCTCAAAAGTCTTACCTCCCTAACCTACATATTACATATTCCCATTTAGCTTTCCCTCACTACCATCCTAACCCAATATTATTTCTCCAAACTATCTTAAACCTCATTCCTATTATTTCAAGTTCAACATCTCTTCTTGTCTCTTATAATACTCTCTTATAGCTAACTGCTATTTTCGTTGTTACTTCTTCTTCGTTTCTGAGTACACAAGATTTCATTAAAAAAACGCAGTTCATAAAGATATTTCCAATTACAATTGTTCAAAAAAAAAATCGTTAGTATATAGTTTGCGTCACGTAAGTTCTCATTCTCTCTCAACATCAACCACACCAGGATAGATAGAAAAGATATTGATGGGGTGCGCACCCAGTTATGAAGATATAAGGAAATAGTCAGAAACCAATCACATTTACCTCCCTTGCAAACGCAAAAACTTTTCCAAATTAAAAGTTTTTCAAAAACACATCTTATGAACTTATATCTCTGTTTGTTATAAATTAAGTCGATCTGAAAATATATACTCAATATTTGTACTGCCACACGCACGACCATATTTCACCTGTCTCATGTTCCATCATGAAACCATTTACAATGCTCATTTTTCATGAACATATGTTTAATTCACGCTGCTTATCACAGCTCCTATATTTACCCCCTCCTGATAAGTATCCCCGTCTATTCAACCATATGTTCTGCTATTCACAGCCCCCTCAATATCCATTTCCAATGACTAGCTCCTCACATTTACCCCACTACTATATGCGTTAGTTACGTTAATGTTTTCTTCCCCAATATGGCATCCAATCCATATATATTCCATCAATGCTGATTTAATGCAGCTCCTATTTTTAACTCCCCGAGAACCCTTTTACTTGTGTAGTAACCCCATTTAAGTATGGCATATGTGTCCACAACTTCGTAGCCAGTATGTAATTAACCTCCCTATCCTAAAACATTAACGCTGATTATCACAGCAGCCTTCTTACTAACACAAGGTATTCATGAACTTATTATTCATAAAGAGAATGTGTCTCTCTACTAGTCCTCCGTAGTTTATTAACTATTTTCTGAACGAAGGGTTTTAAATAAAGCCCCATGTATTGCTTTTATTCTAGACAAAACCATAACTGTTTGTGAACTAAACTTAAACTTAAACAATTTTCAACATATTTGTAAACAAGGTAATTACTATTCAACACACAAGACAATTCACTTATATCATGAAAATAAAATCACAACAGGATATCATACCCCCCCCCCCCAGGTTTTTAAATATCATTTTTCTTTCCCCTCATATCAAATAAAGGTAATTAATCAATTCAAAATAATATAACATACATCCTATCCATTGTTAGTCACTTTTACGGACTAACAATAAATTATTTATCTATTTAAGAAAACTCAACAAGTCTAATCTCAAAATCAAATGTCAATAAAAATACATCTTCAAGACCAGACGAAAATTTACATCCATAATACGCAGCGTATCGTATATATAAAATACACCACATCATCTCCTCAAGACCACTCAGCACAACTATCAATTAAACTATTTGCCAATAGTTTCTATAACACATCTGTAATACACTGCTACTATATTTCATCAACTATCAATTTCCTCTTTAAAGTACAAAATTTTCATCTTGCCATCTGCAGCTTTTTCTATCTATTTATTTCCTATACCTCCATTTCCTCAGTAACTCTAAATTTTTCTGTATAAGCGCTATTTCCACATCAATATCTTCATCCTCTCGTAAAGAAATATTTTCCTCCATACTACTATCTCTATTAGATTCTGAATTTTCATCCATTCCTTCTTCTTCATCTGTATGTCTATCTCTAGCAGCCGCTAATTTTTTCCTTTCTATATCCAATCTAATTTGTCTATCTATTACAGACAGTATACAAATCAAAAGGTCCATTATGGGCCCTATCACTCAAGACCTTCTCATCATCTAACATAACCAAATCTCTCCTATACCTCACTCAGAATTCCTATTAATCTCGCCGAAAAACTTCAGCAACCCAGTAATGTCCATTTATTATGGGCATTTCACCAAAAACCTTCACTTCCAATTTATGCCGTTATCAACAGCAATAAAATACCGCCACTGAACTCATGTCTGTGACCATTCTAACCCCTCACTACTTGTAATCAACGTTATTCCTTTTCAATCCATATATCACGGACCCTCAAAACCCCATGTCATTTTATCTCCACACTGACAATGTTCATTTCTCATTAACACACTTACACCCCTTTACTATTGTACTGATATCCACAGTATATAATTATTCTTCGGAGTAAAACATGGGATTCAATTCATGTTTTACTAATTGTCTTCACGCTGTCTTTTTATAAGTGTTACCCATATCTACTAAAACCAGTAATTTCCATTACATCAGGTCACTAAATCCAGCACCCCACAATTCATCTACTCAGTAATCGAAATTGTAACTAATCTAGTTGTTTCCCTTGGATTTGTACCAAGAATTATTAAACATTACCGTTTAGTACGGTATCTCCACCATGCTACAACCAGCAAAAAAATTTATCTATTTACTATAGACCTCACCAATACATCTATCTACTGTACTTGTCAATAACTAATTCTATTTTTAAGTCTCTCGTCTACCCGACGTAACCAACATTTCACTCTCCTGCATCAGTACTTTCCAACATCTCACCACAACAACTCTAAACTATCCTCCACTCTCTCCCAGCATTCTCTTACCGCGATGATAGTCAAACCAGTCACACTTATCGGAACACACTCCGATATTCATTTGGCTAATCACATTCTTTCCTTCTCTTGTTTACTCCTATTTATCGGGACTCTTTCAGAAACAATAAACAACACCGCACATGAGTAACGAGAAATCTCACTTCGACTGGGCAAATCATCTTCTCTCATTTCTCTATATCAGGCATTCTTGCTTCAACATGTCTCTGCCAACAATTTTTACCATCTAATTACTTTCTTATTTCAACTTTTCTCAATCATTCCCTCCCTTTCTACAATTCAAAGCCTACCTTACTCAAACAACACATTAGCTCTAACAAGCAATACTTCGTCCACTCTCATCATCCAACGATCTAAACGCTAAAAACGCTAAGAATCACTTTCCCACAGCTAACTTTTCTGTGTTTTCTCATTCTTCCACACACTCATCCTCCGCCAACGACATGGTACTTGCTTACTATAATTAAACATAACGTTAACTCTCTATCTGTCAGCCTGTCATAGAATTTTCATTAATTCTATCCAACACCACACATTCTAAACAAAAGACATCACAAACTTCTAATCATCTTCTCTCTACTTTCTAACTTTCGCACTTATTCTGTCCTCCACGAAATCACCGTATGTTTTATCAGCGTCACTCATCAGCCACTCTTCTCATATTCCACGGCGCTTCGTATTTATACTTCTCATATACATTGACCATTATGTACAAACAAACTCGTTCTCATCTCACCATTATTCTCGGTATCACGACAACCTGACGTGCCTATACTATAACTTCTACCACAAACAATTTAGACACCAATTCAACATTCTAGCAATTACTCACCACAGCCTAAGCGTGTCGATTACTTCCAAACGCCTCGTACATGCATGCGCTACTACTACTAATCACCTGACATCGTTCTATCCATACACTTCCTTCTTCAGCACGACGCATCACACATGTTTGTCTACACTTTTACTCACGAACAGACAACGCATAACCAGACGAATTATTTCAATACTCAACAGGACTTTCACAATTCAACTGCTTTCTTATTTCATTCTCAATCATCATAACCCCACTACTCTCCGTCCTACTTAATTCTCTACGTCAAACCACTTCGCCAGTCAACTACTCACTCACTTTATCTTAACCTCCTCATCACTTCATCCCACACTATTAACGAGTCAGATTCTCTCAACGTATTTCGTCACGTCACTTATCGGTCAAACTATCAAACTTAGCCTCTTCAATATCTGTAAGCGTAAATAAATCAGGTCTGGAAAGCATATATTCTCTAACCTCCCTCTTTCGTTTCTTCTTCTTAATAGTCCACTCGTCCTCTGAATCATCAGTATCTATAGTTATCCCACCAATCTGGTTTTTATTATAATATGTGGTAGAGGTGGAAATATCCTCTCCATAACCTGAACTCCCACACCTAACATTCCTACACCATTTAGGGATTAAATTAATGTCTATACCTGAGGAACTTGACATACCAGTCGTCGTACCTCTATTAACTATCATACTATTCGTATTTCTTTCCCTAATACTTTTCCTCACCTGTCTTTTGACATCGTTGGTTTTCGTCTGTCTACCTTCCTTTATTTCAATTGTGTCTCCTTTTTCATGAGGAGTTTTTATAATTTCCACCAACTCAGTTTGACTTGCTTTTGTTATCTTGTTGGCTGGTTGTTTCTGGACTTTCTTTTCTACTGTATCAACCTGTGTCTGTGTGTTCCGTTCTACCACTTCAATCACCTGCGTCTGAGTCTCTTGGTCTATTTTCTTTACTAATACCGTCGTCTTCTTTTCCTGTCTAACAGTCAGATTCGCAACCACCTTAGGAGCAGTCGAATTTCTACTTATGTGTTCTACTCTGTTTATCGACCCTGACTTCAAATACTGTCTCCGTCTCTGCTCAAACCAATCGTCCCAGTCTTTTTCTAGCAGTCACACTATAAGAAGGCCAACTGCGTTGTTTACCTGAAAGGTCTCTCTCAGGCCCATCTCTGTATCTTCGTCTATTATAACTGCTTCTGGACTTAGTCGCATCTGGCTCAACATAACTGTCTCTATATACCACCTTATGTTGTCTTCTGTTTTCATTGGATACTGTCTGTCTCCTATTATTCTTTACTATTTCATTGCACTCTACCTTAAATCTATAAGGCTCTTGTCTAGTCGTTCTTCTCTGTAACGTTTCCACAAAATTCTCTACTTCACTAACTGCCACTTTTAACTCTCCCAACCATGCACTGATACGTTTTAATTCTGTATGTAGGTAGTTCATACTAATTTCTCTGTAATTTATCTCAAGCCAAAACAATATACCTACTTCTTCTTCTATATATTTCTTGGTACCTGTAAGAAAACCTCGTCTTGAGCTTTGCTGAAATAATTTTCAATTATGCATGTTTCTCCAGCGAAGTGTTGAGTCTGCCCATTGCCGTACCTACTCCAGTTCACACCTGTGTTAACGCTACTTGTTCTTCTGCCATGCTGAACTTATGCTGAAATATTTCACTATACACTTATATAAGCACAAAAAAAAAAAAAAAAACAATCAATAGATATTAATAAGTGTACTATAGGCACATTATTAGGCACATTTAAATTAACTAAATGACGTAATCCATAGTTTTTCTTCTTAAAAAAATTGTTCGGATTAATCAATAAATTTTCTACCTAACACAAAAGGTCATTTGAATTACCGTTCTCTGTTGAAATATTTTTTTCCCCCACTGGTCCAATCGAAAAGCAACTCCCAAATATTCCTCTCGACGTGTATGCTCAACAATCGTAGGCTTCGCAGACTAAAGAACGAGTATGTCGTTTTCTTGATTCTATCATGATTGAAAAGAAAAAGCCTCCTGATTCCTCTCTTCTCAGATTGTCGACACTCTCAAATTTGTGGCTTCTTTTCACCCGAGGGAGGGGCACATCTAGACGACTTCACCCGGTAAAAAAAATGGCACTTCTAGACGACTTGAAGCTTACGAGAAATGAAGCAAGACGGCAACCCAGTTTGTCCTGCCGCTTCCGAGGGTTCCAGATCGACATGATCGCTTGTTTTGCCCAACATATTGATAATCGCCAAAGTTCAAAACGTTTGAGATTAAGCTCCCGACTGAAGTAAATTTTCGTAATTTGAGCTGAGGATCCAAACGATTTTTGGTTTGCTTCAATAAAGATGAACTTCTCTTCAGGCAATCGAAGTCAGGTTCAATAATCAGGCTTCTGATCTTCCCTCAGGCAATCAAGGTCATATGCTGGTTCAATGATAACGGCTCGTGTGTGTATAACGAGATCTCTAGCATCTTGACTCTCAAGGCAACGGTCTGGTTATTCCGGAATACGATGGCAATCATTATTCTGACAATTGTCTTATAATTCCAGTATGTATGGCGGACCCAAAAAAACAACAGCCAGGTCAGCGCAGTATTTGATCAGAGACGCCTTGATGATACTGTATAGCGAAGATTTGATCAGAGACGCCTTGATAGCACTATGTAGCGAAGATTTGATCAGAGACGCCTTGTTAAATCGCTCCGCAAACGACAATTTCAGCTGCCATTATGCCATGTTATTGAAAAAATGTAAGAAACAGCCATCTTTGCCATCTTTCTGTTCGTAGAGACAACTTATACGCCGCGACATCCCATCCTGGTCCTCGGCAACATTTTCACTCCTGTAACGGAGCGAACAGGTGAAAGGCAATCACAAGAGATGACACCAAAGCCTTGGTCAAGTGTAAATGGCTTTTATTATCCCGAGGTACAATTTAGTATAACTTCATGAAAACACACCTTGACGGACCACAGGCTAAGTTAGAACTGTTTATCCTTGACGTCACCCGTAAGCTTCCCTAACAACTCCCCTTTCAATAGTGCTCACGGGTGCGACATTTCCCAAACCCTTCTCTATTTCCCACTAACTATCTCTAACAGAGATGGAGCTCTGTTATATATCCTACCACTTAACTTTACCAGCCATTTGCTGTCTGACTTAGTCCAATATCCTACCACTTAACTTTACCAGCCATATGCTGTCTGACTTAGTCCAATATCCTACCACTTAACTTTACCAGCCATATGCTGTCTGACTTAGTCCAATATCCTACCATTTAACTTTACTAGCCATATGCTGTCTGACTTAGTCCAATATCCTACCACTTAACTTTACTAGCCATATGCTGTCTGACTTAGTCCAATATCCTACCACTTAACTTTACCAGTCATATGCTGTCTGACTTAGTCCAATATCCTACCACTTAACTTTACCAGCCATATGCTGTCTGACTTAGTCCAATATCCTACCACTTAACTTTACCAGCCATATGCTGTCTGACTTAGTCCAATATCCTACCACTTAACTTTACCAGCCATATGCTGTCTGACTTAGTCCAATATCCTACCACTTAACTATACTAGCCATATGCTGTCTGACTTAGTCCAATATTCTACCACTTAACTTTACCAGCCATATGCTGTCTGACTTAGTCCAATATCCTACCACTTAACTTTACCAGCCATATGCTGTCTGACTTAGTCCAATCTCCTACCACTTAACTTTACCAGCCATATGCTGTCTGACTTAGTCCAATCTCCTACCACTTAACTTTACCAGCCATATGCTGTCTGACTTAGTCCAATATCCTATGATGTTTGTTGATCACTCCAGACTCATAATAAATGCTACACTTCGCCGTTGTTTCTCTCCACCTGAATGGATTATTTTATATTCCTCGGATGTTATCATGTCCATTCCTTTCAATCTGGACTCATATAAACCTAAAATTTTCACATTTATTCTTTTTATTTCTTACTTCACTTTGAATATCCAATTTGCAATCCCCACTCATAGTTTGAAGTTCCCACGTTCCCATTGTAACTGACGTTAATCTGTTGCACAGATGATAACCATTTCCGCCACCCAAGTCGGCATGACACTTTACGTTGTTATTGTGTGGGTGAATCTCAAACAGAGGAGACGTAGTTAACAATGTGTTTATTTCCACATATATGGGAAGAGCATACCACGTTCGTAATCCAATATTTAACACCGTTTATCCCCACAATGTGAAAACTCCGCTTACGTCCCATATTGTCTTCAGCCTTCCTCAGCCTCGTACGACCTCCTAAGAAAGATGTCCACGATTGTTATGAAAGAATACATCGCTGTTGTTGCAGACAAGTTTTTGCTACTAAAACATTTTGTTTAAAAACAGAGTACATAACTTATTTTACTTGTTTATGTATGCAACTGAAATGTTCTCGTGGTTATCTTGCGCGGTCTTTATCTAGAACTACGAGCAGCATATATTCATGGTTGTTCATTTAAATTGTATTTATTCCATGATAGTTTCGTCATGCTAATAACGATTACTTTCAAAGATATAGCACATAATTACGTGACGACAGGAATGCAAAACAAACAATTGGTACTTTTGTGGTGAATCTTGAGACTATATTTACGATTGCCGCCTTTGTACTAAATATGTGTATGGGGTATTATAGAAATATTTAACAACAGTTGTTTTACACAAAGAACCGTGTTTTCTGAATCTATACATCATACATCCCATATTATCATAGGTAGTTCAGTGGCTAGCCGCCTGCCTTCCGACCCGCTTGTTATACATTCGAATCTCCTTCGAGGAGAGGCCTTTGTCATTGCTCTGAACTCTCAGGTTGACCTCGCCTAAAACCTGTACCAGGATATGTCCTGGACAGTAAAGGCTGCTGGCCCGGTGATCACTGGTTCGAATTCGCATGGAGGCGGAGGTTTAAAATGGGCATGGACTTTCATGTGGACGCAGAGTAAAATGGACACAAGTAAATATCTGAAGAACTAAAGGTGACTGACGAAATTTTGATCACATCAGCCGTGGTGTGCAGAGTAAAATAGACACACGTAAATATCTGAAGAACTAAAGGTGACTAACGAAATGTTGATCACATCAGCCGTGGTGTGCAGAGTAAAATAGACAAAAGTAAATATCTGAAGAACTAAAGATGAATAACGAAATGTTGACCACATCAGCCGTGGTGTGCAGAGTGGCTGATACACATGTGGGGCTGGCACTATACACGCACTAGGTCCCAGTGGGTATAAGAGGTCATTTTTTTTTACCTTACTTACAGGCGTGAGACTGATGACGTCACGCATTAGGTACAATTAGATCAATATTGATTGGGCCAGCAACAGTGCCAGGGTGCCGGTAAGTATATACAAATATGAATCAAGCACCATATGCCCATAACAAGTAAAGTAAACTTCCCTCTTGTACGCCAGGAGGTGCATAGATTTTACTTATACCATAAGTCCGAAGAGTCTTACGGCTTAGAAAATGGACCTTAATTTTTATTTAACCATCGACTATATAATCTCATATTGTTGGAACGCGCCCTTTCCTTTACTTACATATTTAAAATGTGATACCTGCTGCATATACGCAGTATTTTATTATCTTATCAAAGATGACTGTTTAAGAACTTCTGCAATTCTCATATTGTCCTGAACACGTCGTTTCGTCCGGTTCACTTTGAAATGACAACTGAAATATGGCTTAGGAAAATATGTGGCATGTAATGTCTGATAAACGTGATCACAATCTCCTTGCCAATGTTGCTGCGTATCTCAGATTTCTGTTGTTTACTTAGCACCGTCATGGTTGACAACACTTCGCATGCCATTGTAGATTTGCTGCTTGCGATGACATAGCTTTCACATGCCTCACGATCCAGACATAATAGTGTGTGCAGCTGCGGTAACAAAGAGGTCAATGCGTTTTTGCTAAATTAAAGGACCACTTCTCCACAGAGCCGGTTGTTTAAGTACAAGACTCCTTGTACACGCCAGTAGGGGATAAACGACTTTCTCCGTAATCCCGTTTATCCACGTAGGGTAACGCCGCGCGCGAGAATTGGAAGCGATTCTCTCCGCGTTGGTAACTACTGAGAGTAATATTGCCAAGAAATCAACAACAGAGGTAAAATGTTGGTGTTGACAGCGATGCCCTGTAAAGGTTATGAGGAAAAAAAAGGGTAAAAAGACGTTTTGAGCAGATGTTGCTAGACCTATATTGGTGTGGACATCCAGAGATGACGGGGTCAATATCTCGCTGGCCGCCGCTGTTTTCAAAGTATTTTATTGTACCCATTTTAGACTGGGTCGACTTGCGAGCCCAGGTCAAGTTTCAAAATGCACAACGAGGCGAATTAGTACTCATGGCTAGGTGTCCGGCAGACAGGCGTCTAGGCACTACGTTACTGTGACACTCCACAACGGTTGCCCATGTATCAAGACAATGGTCAAAGCTAAACCCCCAGCAGTCTTAGCCGTACTCGGTCTAGACTGGTCGACTTGGGAGGCAGATAGATACATTTCAACAATTCTTCTTCTTCTTCTTCTTCTTCTTCTTCTTCTTCTTCTTCTTCTTCTTCTTCTTCTTCTTCTTCTTCTTCTTCTTCTTCTTCTGCGTTCATCCGGATTTTTTTTTTCGGATGTGACTGCGTTGTGCCTGTTTACAGCAGAGCTGCGTTCTTGCGCCGTTAGGCCGACACATCCGACTTCTGCGGGCATTTGTTGACCGGGTTAACCTTCCCGGAGCATTTCAACAATTCGAAATAGTTCTGATGCGGATTGAGCCCAAGACCACAGGTACAATGGGCGAGCGTCCAGCCGCTGGACTACCGCGGTTCCCTTCCGGAGTGTCGGCCGGAAGCAATTTTGAAGACTGTTGCGTTTGTTGTATATGGGTGGACGTCTGGTCTGCACTGTGGTACATGTGAGACTGTTGCTTGTTGTATATGGGTGGAAGTCTAGTCTGTGGTACACGTGAGACTGTTGCTTGTTGTATATGGGTGGAAGTCTAGTCTGTGGTACATTTGAGACTGTTGCTTGATGTATATGGGTGGATGTCTGGTCTGCACTGTGGTACATGTGAGACTGTTGCTTGTTGTATACGGGTGGAAGTCTGGTCTGTGGTACATGTGAGACTGTTACTTGTTGTATGTGGGTGGACGTCTGGTCTGTGGTACATGTGAGACTGTTGCTTGTTGTATATGGTGGAAGTCTGGTCTGTGGTACATGTGAGACTGTGGCTTGTTGTATATGGTGGAAGTCTAGTCTGTGGTACATGTGAGACTATTGCTTGTTGTATATGGTGGAAGTCTGCACTGTGGTACATGTGAGACTGTTGCTTGTTGTATATGGTGGAAGTCTGGTCTGTGGTACATTTTAGACTGTTGCTTGTTGTATATGGGTGAACGTCTGATCTGTGGTACATGTGAGACTGTTGCTTGTTGTATGTGGGTGGACGTCTGGTCTGTGGTACATGTGAGAATATTGCTTGTTGTATATGGGTGGAAGTCTGGTCTGTGGTACATGTGAGACTGTTACTTGTTGTATATGGTGGAAGTCTGGTCTGTGGTACATGTGAGACTGTTGCTTGTTGTATATGGTGGAAGTCTAGTCTGTGGTACATGTGAGACTGTTGCTTGTAGTATATGGGTGGAAGTCTAGTCTGTGGTATATGTGAGACTGTTGCTTGTTGTATATGGGTGGACGTCTGGTCTGTGGTACATGTGAGACTGTTGCTTGTTGTATATGGGTGGAAGTCTAGTATGTGGTACATTTTAAACTGTTGCTTGTTGTATATGGGTGAACGTCTGATCTGTGGTACATGTGAGACTGTTACTTGTTGTATGTGGGTGGACGTCTGGTCTGTGGTACATGTGAGACTGTTGCTTATTGTATACGGTGGAAGTCTGGTCTGTGGTACATGTGAGACTGTTGTTTGTTGTATATGGGTGGACGTCTGGTCTGTAGTACATGTGAGACTGTTGATTGTTGTATATGGGTGGATGTCTGGTCTGTGGTACATGTGTGACTGTTGCTTGATGTAAATGGGTGGACGTCTGGTCTATGGTACATTTGAGACTGTTGCTTGATGTAAATTGGTGTACGTCTGGTCTGTGGTACATGTGAGACTGTTGCTTGTTGTATATGGGTGGACGTCTGGTCTGTGGTACATGTGAGACTGTTGCTTGTTGTATAAGGGTGGAAGTCTGGTCTGTGGTACATGTGAGACTGTTGCTTGTTGTATATGGGTGGAAGTCTAGTCTGTGGTACATGTGAGACTGTTGCTTGTTGTATATGGGTGGACGTCTGGTCTGTGGTACATGTGAGACTGTTGCTTGTTGTATAAGGGTGGAAGTCTGGTCTGTGGTACATGTGAGACTGTTGCTTGTTGTATATGGGTGGAAGTCTAGTCTGTGGTACATGTGAGACTGTTGTTTGTTGTATATGGGTGGAAGTCTAGTCTCCAGTCTGTGGTACATTTGAGACTGTTGCTTGTTGTATATGGTTGTACGTCTGATCTGTGGTACATGTGAGACTGTTGCTTGTTGTATGTGGGTGGACGTCTGATCTGTGGTACATGTGAGACTGTTGCTTGTTGTATGTGGGTGGACGTCTGATCTGTGGTACATGTGAGACTGTTGCTTGTTGTATATGGGTGTACGTCTGGTCTGTGGTACATGTGAGACTGTTGCTTGTTGTAAGTGGGTGGACGTCTGATCTGTGGTACATGTGAGACTGTTGATTGTTGTATATGGGTGGATGTCTGGTCTGTGGTACATGTGTGACTGTTGCTTGATGTAAATGGGTGGACGTCTGGTCTATGGTACATTTGAGACTATTGCTTGATGTAAATTGGTGGACGTCTGGTCAATGGTACATGTGAGACTGTTGCTTGTTGTATATGGGTGGAGGTCTGGTCTGTGGTACATGTGAGACTGTTGCTTGTTGTATATGGGTGGACGTCTGATCAGTGATGCATGTGAACTGTTGCTTGTTGTATATGGGTGGATGTCTGATCTACGATTTGGTACATGTGATCCGGAAAAATCTGATTATATACTCTAGTGATCTGATATGTCCATGTTAAAATAAACATTGGTTAAATTCGAAACAGAAAGCAAAACCTCACATATTAGTTGTTATACAATCTAGTGAGTGTATATGTTCATGTTAACAAACAGGGTTTATATCAATACTCACATATTAATGTTTATAGAGTCTAGTGAGGTGACGTCTCTATGTTAACAAATTTGGTTTAATTAGAAATGAACATATGTTTTTGTTATAGAATCTAGTGAATTGATGTCTCTATGTTAACACACAGATTTTATATAACACCTCACATATTAGCTTCTATAGAATATAGTAATTTGATGTATATATGTTAACAACAACAATATATAATAATAATATATGTATATAATAATAACAACAACAACAAGGGAGTTTCCGTGGCAAAGTGGTCAAGCCGTCTGCGTTGCGCTCCGAAGGTTGTGGGGCTATGATGTCGATCCTCTCGACTTTTAAGACTTTGGTTTATAAACGTTTTTTTTTAAAAAATGTTTTATATTAAAACTCATATTTTTATATAATCTATCGAGCTGATGTGTTCGTGTCAACAAACATGATTTATAAAATCTCATATATTAGTTTATATGGAATATAGTGAGTTGATGTTTCCACGTTAATAGGCAGATTTAATAGTACAACACACAACACACTTTAGTCTAGCATCTGGTGGGCCGGTGTCTTCGTATGTCAGTTAGTTAGTGAATTAGTTAGTTATTTAGTTCGTCAGAGATTATGCTCACTGTACATCGAACAATTCAGCCCATAAGTACTCGGATCCCTCCTCAGTATCTCCCTCAGCGTATTATGTATTTCATTACATACGTTCCTATTAAGATTGGGCAGGTAATTTAATAAATATGTAGCAAAATGAAAACATGTTTTGTGAAAAGAAAGTTAAAATAAACATTCATAAAAGGCATTTACAAACATACTCCTACGACAAAATGGAGAGAGAGCGTTTGACCATGGGTCCCGATAGATGTTTGACATTTCACAAATAAAAGCGTATTTTTTGTACCTTGTAGACCCAGCGATGGGACTAATAGAGTCAGACAGCGCTTGGCCTAGTACTTAATTCTATTTTCAGCAGATCAGAGCCCAGCCTAAGGCAGCATGAAGACCTTTCGCTCGAGTCTGCACAACTAAAATCAGCTCCAATAGTAGGAATCCCCGGCTCAATTAGGGCAATAGATGAGGCTGGTAGATGACTGCTTTCTGGGACTGGGAATGTGCCCTGGAAGGCAAGTCACAGAGTGTAGGGGTATGTATGTTTATGGAAGTGTTT
>JACEFZ010023290.1:42500-47500 GCA_014155875.1 Cepaea nemoralis | reverse complement strand
ATTTTAGGAAGGTAATAGCTGATAGCTGATAGATAAAACTATCACAGTTGGTTGCACAGGAATGAAAGGAAAACGTGTAGAAAATTTCATCTCAATCGGTTGGACCGTTCGCGAACGCATGAAGGACGGACATACATACATACATACATACATACATACATACATACATACATACATACATACATACATACATACACACAAAGATTTTTATATATATAGATTATGAAAATGCCTTAAAGATTATATCACTATATATTATAACTCATATGCCTGTAAATAACTATAGAAAAGAGTTTATAAATCTGTGAAAACAATGCAACAATCTATACATAAAATAATAGTGATGTTATTAAAAGTTATGACCCTTGAAATAACTTTTCTTATGTTAAGTCCCCTTGAATATAGCTGCCCAAATATTAGCTGCCCGGCCTGGCTTCGCCCAGACTCTGGCGGGGATCTATCTATCTATCTATCTATGTATGTATCTATCTATCTATCTATCTATCTATCTATCTATCTATCTATCTATCTATCTATCTATCTATCTATCTATCTATCTATCTATCTATCTATGTGGAGCATCTCATTTAATTCATCGTCAATCAACTCATTTAAACTCAGGGGACGTAACTTAAGATATAACAATTATACTAAAAGTTATATCCCTTTTTGTCATATATTTTTATATTTTCTTATGTTCAGTCATGTAATTACAAAATTAAATTTTAGGAAGGTAATAGCTGATAGCTGATAGATAAAAACTATCACAGTTGGTTGCACAGGAATGAAAGGAAAACGTGTAGAAAATTTCATCTCAATCGGTTGGACCGTTCGCGAACGCATAAAGGATGGACATACATACATACATACATACACACAAAGATTTTATATATATAGATTACTGTGCATTTATTACCTTCATATAAAACACCCAAAAATATATTAAAACTGTATTTACTTACACCCATTTCGTTTACAAGACCTCCTACATTAGTACAAAACACAAGGTTGTTTTCTTTACAAACGAATGGAAGAAACCCTGCTCTCTGCTTCGATAGAACGCAACCTTTGTTTCAGCAGTCCGTAATTTAAAAAAAAAATTCTTTTAAATCTTGAAGCCAAAAGTTCTTAAGACTCCTTGGAGAAATATAGATCTCGGATTAGATCATACAGTTCACGCTGGTCGAAGCGTCGAGCATCTGGAAAATAATCTTCGAAATCACTATCACTGTCACTTGCCGTTCCATATGCCGCTGCTGTCTCACCTTCTAGCAGGGAATCAGACATTTGACTGAAAGATGGAACTGGCATGTCATCTCCGTGTGAGAAAAATGTAAATCTCGATATTTTCATTTTTTAATGATCCCCCCCCCCCCCCTCTCTCCCCCCCCCCCCCCCCCAAATTAATTCCCTTAATATTGACAACACAGAAATAACAGTAATCACAGTGGTTCTTGGCTCTCTCCAATCCATTGGAATTCCACATTTTAAATATTCCCTTTTCCCACAAGTCCACTGTCGCTGGGGTTCAATTCTTGGTTTGCAAACAATATGAGGACCGCAAGACTTGTCCTGGTCATCTAGATTTACTTTAAAATAAACACAGTATGCCCTATTCACAAATGCTTCCCGTGTTCTTCTTTCAAAGTGTGCTCTCCACAAATATTACAAAATAAATCCGGTGTGTGAAAACATGCTCTTCATGAAGATAATGTCATTCTATGTTAGAAGTGTAAGAAAATAACTAGCACACTAACATGCATGCAATGGGTTAAAAATCTAAACAAGGCAATTCTTGGAAGATTCTTAGAAAACTAAAACTGTTAAGTAAACAAATGGCTTCATTGTGTAGATAGCAGTGGTTTCTTCCAAAGCCTTATACAGAAACACCGTAATAATATTAATTAAATACGCAAATGCCTGTATCTCAAAGACTAGAGCTGTTACAGACAAATAAATGTAATATTTGGATTTAACAGGCCTCATTTTAATGCATAATCAGGTGAAAATTGTTTGGCACCAAATAAAAATGTGTGTGTGTGTGCATGCATGCGTGCGTGAGTGAGTGTATGTACGTGCGTGTGTGTGTACGTGTGTGTGTGTATATGTGAGTGAGAGAGAGAGAGAGAGAGAGAGAGAGAGAGCGCGTGTAGGGATGTATAATCATTGATGGTTCTCTAATAAAGGGTCCTTGTGTGTGTGTGTGTATGTGCGTGTGTGCGTGTGTGTGTGTGTGTGTGTGTGTGTGTGTGCGAAAAATCGCGAAGAGTAGGCCGTAAGGTGACTGGCCTTGGAAAATTGTTAGGAACGAAAACGCAACTCACGGGAGGAGATAGAGCCATTACCTGGGACGGAATCTGTCTAGAGCAATGGTCCCCAAGCTTTTCAAGCAGAGGGCCATGTCTACTATTTTCGGTAATTAAGCGAGCCACAACATTACAACATTATAAAAGTCTTGTAATATCATTCTTAGCTTTCTTAACTTTCGTCCACAAAATTCTAAGACTTTAAAGGCAGTCAATGTCAGTACTACACTGCGGTAATTTTTTGGTTTAAAATCAAAAGTTCATTTAACAATAAGTTTCTAATCAATTTCGAAAATAGCTATTAATGTAATTAATTTACAATTGTAACTGTTAACCATAACCAGTTACTTCAGTTCAGATACCAGTTTATCAATGTCTGGGCACAAATCTTATCAAATCTGTCGTGCTCAAAGTCATAACAGCGCAGCTAGGTTACTGTCGGTGAGTCTGGAACATTGCTTGTTTTTTATAACGGTCATTGTGGAAAATGACTGCTCGCATCTGTAAGTCGAACCAAAACGACAAATGTATCTCTGGGCGAATGAACGCAAGTGTTCAAATTGTTCGACAGGCAATAGTCGTCAGAATAATATCATTTGATCAGGTGAAGGTGAAGCAGACAGCTCCAGAAATTTACATCTCAGTGCAGAATTGCGTTTCAAATCAATTACTTCGTGCTGAAGGTTTTGCTGTAATTGACGGAGCTTGGCATCAGGAAATACGAACGAATGTATGAAGAATGCAAAATTATCCTCCTATATTGTGAACTCTTGAAATCTCGACCGAAATATATCCAGAAGACTTTCAACTTTTACTTTGTACTGTTTTTTTTTTATTCGCATATCCTTTACAGGACATCGCTGTCAACAGCAGCATCTTTCAGCTGTCTGTTGATTTCTTGGCAAGATTACGCTCAGTAGTTTGCCATTGCTTTCTGAGCGGCCGGCTCAGTTATCCCGCAAGTCACCAGCGGGGGACGAACCGCTCCCAGTTCTCGCCCGCTACGAGACTCTGCGTGATAAACGGGATTACGGAGAAAGTGTTGTAACCCCTCGGCCAGAGAGTCCGGCACTTTGTACTGTAACAAGTCCCATTTCTTTTCCACCACAAGCGTCTTCTGAGATGGAAACGCTTCTAAAGTCATTTCAGTCAGCTGTCCGGTTAACAGACGTAGTCTCATTTTAAATGAAGAAATGTCATCGCACAAATTTGTGAATAGTTTGTTTGAAACCCCCCCCCCCCCCCCCCCCCCCCCCCCACCGAATCTTCTCATTTAAAGAGTTTAAATGAGACGTGATGTCCACCAAAAATGCCAGGTCATTAAGCCAGTCACCGTTCAGCAAACATTGCCGTTCTGTAGACAATTCATTTATTTCAGACAGAAACAGATAGACACTATTTTTCAGTGTCCAGAAACGTGACATAACTTTCCCTTTAGATAGCCAACTGACATCACAGTGTAACGGTAGCTCACCGTATTCCTAGTTCAGGTCTGATAGAAACTGTCTGAACTCACGCCTGTTCAGCGGATTTCTTCGAATTTTGTTCGCACATCTCAGAACAACATCGATGACATGTTTCAGATTTAATGTCTTTCCACACAGAGCTTCTTGGTGAATAATACAATGATATTTTAATATAGTGCGGCGAAGAAACTGTTCCAATAATGCTAGACAACCAAACTTTTACCCGCCTAAGCCGGAGCACCGTCTGTGCATACACTGTCCAATTTGGCCCATTCTATGTTGTTTTATCTACACACATCTTCAGAGTTTCAAACAGATCAGGTCCCTTTGGTAGTTCCATATATAATTCAAGTCCTAGAAGTTCTTCAATGACTTCAAAATTATCTTTTATTGCTCGAACAAGAACTGCGACCTGAGCTGTGTCAGGAATGTCAGTGGATTCATCCATGAATGGAACAAAGTTACAATGTCTGATATGTGCTTCTACTTGACGGTGAATATCTTTGGCTAATTCTTCAACTCGCCTGGCCATAGTATTATTAGGCAAAGGAATCTGATTAAATTTTGTTTCACACTTTTGATAGCCAAGCATTCTAGCAGCAATTTTAAGGGAAGGCTTGATTATTTCTTCTGCATCGGTGAAAGGCTTCTTTTTGCAAGCCAACAGAAGAGCGACTTCGTACTATGCAACAATAGCACCTTTACACTGTTCGTTAGCCTTGGTAAAAAAGACTGCTGCCTGGTCAGAGAACTTTCATTATTAGCTATGAACTCTTTCTTAACTCCGAATTGATCGGATATAGAGCATTTATGTCTGAATATGTGGTCATGAAGAGTAATTCCAGATTACATTTTTATATAACAGAAACACAAAACCCCCAGATTAAGCAAACTGGTTTACCACTACGGCTAGGCATCAGCATAAATTTCTCCGTCCAATCTGCATTGAATTCGCAACGTCTTCAATTTTCGCTTTCTACCATTGTTTGATTTTAGATTTCGCACACTCATGTTTATAAGCTTTAACGGTAAATTTGTATTTGAAAAAATCTAATTTCAACACAATACTACCGACTCTGCTAAACAGTTGTAACAGACGATAATATGAGCCTTGCGCACTCTGATTGGTCGACAAGGCTGGGATATGGAAACTTCATAACGTTTCGTTGCAAAGTGAACAAGCGCATTCGATAATATCGGAGCATAACAACCACGAGCAGAGTAAATT
>JACEFZ010023290.1:0-37500 GCA_014155875.1 Cepaea nemoralis | reverse complement strand
ATTAACAATGTCATTATTCACTGAGGTGACCAGTTCTATAGCTTGTCATCTGTATATCCAGACATATCTGGTAACAATGTTACAAGACTGGATCCACTCGCTCCCCATCTGTATATCCAGACATATCTCGCAACAATGTTACAAGACTGGATCCACTTGCTCCCCATCTGTATATCCAGACATATATGGCAACAATGTTACAAGACTGGATCCACTCGCTCCCCATCTGTATATCCAGACATATCTGGCAACAATGTTACAAGACTGGATCCACTCGCTCCCCATCTGTATATCCAGACATATCTCGCAACAATGTTACAAGACTGGATCCACTCGCTCCCCATCTGTATATCCAGACATATCTCGCAACAATGTTACAAGACTGGATCCACTTGCTCCCCATCTGTATATCCAGACATATATGGCAACAATGTTACAAGACTGGATCCACTCGCTCCCCATCTGTATATCCAGACATATCTGGCAACAATGTTACAAGACTGGATCCACTTGCTCCCATCTGTATATCCAGACATATATGGCAACAATGTTACAAGACTGGATCCACTCGCTCCCCATCTGTATATCCAGACATATCTCGCAACAATGTTACAAGACTGGATCCACTTGCTCCCCATCTGTATATCCAGACATATCTGGCAACAATGTTACAAGACTGGATCCACTCGCTCCCCATCTGTATATCCAGACATATCTCGCAACAATGTTACAAGACTGGATCCACTCGCTCCCCATCTGTATATCCAGACATATCTCGCAACAATGTTACAAGACTGGATCCACTTGCTCCCCATCTGTATATCCAGACATATCTCGCAACAATGTTACAAGACTGGATCCACTTGCTCCCCATCTGTATATCCAGACATATCTGGTAACAATGTTACAAGACTGGATCCACTCGCTCCCCATCTGTATATCCAGACATATCTGGCAACAATGTTACAAGACTGGATCCACTGCACGGCCTTTATGCGTTTACACACAATTTTCCACAACTGAGTTTTGAACCCAGGTACGCTAGTGCACTATCCGCTCTACTTTCATGGCTCGTCGCTGTCGGTGAGAGAGATCCGAACAAAGAAGCACACTTTCTAAATAGGATAATGGCCAGGCAATATTACTTTCTCCTCTCCTTACACCTGGACATTAACCCGACACGGCAGGACCACTCACCCAGGCACGCAGTTTCATCAGTGTTCAAATAGGACAGAATAGTCCCTCATTTCTCATATATCAACCGTCCTGTATGCCCCCGGGGTTGCCTTATGGTTGTCTCACTGCCCCTTTTATTATTTAATTATTCCACTGACTGAACCTAGAAATGAAGACGGACGGAACTGATGCTCGGCTTTATTCGATCATGTCCCTGGGAAACCCGACCCAGCTGGAGCAAGTGGACAAACCACATTCGTGTACCTGCCAAGGAAAGTGAAAATTTAAGGCTCGTTGGATTCCATCCTTGGGCAGTATACCTTACATGCACAGAGCCATCTGTTTTTGTTTGCGTTGTTATTGTTTATTATCAGTGAAATAAAGAAGTTTATCTGTTTCCTGTCTCCTCTGTTCCCACATGCACATTCTCAAAGCTATCGTAGTGCAGTGGGTAGCCCAATTGCCTACCATCACAGATATCGGGAGTTCAATGCCCAGCAGAGGCAAGTTGGAGTTTTGCTGCGAGGTTCAAATAATCATAAAATGGATGCCATATATTACTCATGGAAGGTAAAAGCGACATGCCCAGTAATGACCATATTACCACTGCTTGTGTACCTTTATGCCATTGAACATATGAACTTAACTCTATATACCTAATAGTACTTATTGTTGTGTTAGCAGGTACTGGACATTTGCCAGAACATACTGGAAAAGTGTGAATATTCCTTGCACCCAACTTCTATATACACAGTATATTGATTGCTGCAATATCTGTTCTTGTTCATGTCATCAGTCCTAGCGTGTTGTAGTATCCGCTCACTGGTCCCATACGTTAGTCAGTAAACGCTCCTTTCACTACATCACTTGACATATGGTGCTAAACCCATATAGTATTAGACCAATCGGCACTTGGCAGGTGATGTGTATGTACCTATGCCATTTATCTTGTGTATTACTTCCATTTATTTTGTCGCAGAAAGTTATTACTTTAATTCGTTTTGTCTCGGGCAACAATTACTTTAAACCAGCAAATCGCCTGGTTACAAATGAATGATGTCTGTAACTGTCGGGAATAGAAAAGAAATCATGTGGGCAGTGTGGGTGAAAGTAACAACTGTCTGGGGTAGAAACAGTTACAGTAGTAAGTAATTATGATTAAACACGTTAACGTAACAACTGTCTGGGGTAGAAACAGTTACACTAGTAAATAATTATGATTAAACACGTTAACGTAACAACTGTCTGGGGCAGAAACAGTTACAGTAGTAAGTAATTATGATTAAACACGTTAACGTAACAACTGTCTGGGGCAGAAACAGTTACAGTAGTAAGTAATTATGATTAAACACGTTAACGTAACAACTGTCTGGGGCAGAAACAGTTACAGTAGTAAGTAATTATGATTAAACACGTTAACGTAACAACTGTCTGGGGCAGAAACAGTTACAGTAGTAAGTAATTATGATTAAACACGTTAACGTAACAACTGTCTGGGGCAGAAACAGTTACAGTAGTAAGTAATTATGATTAAACACGTTAACGTAACAACTGTCTGGGGTAGAAACAGTTACAGTAGTAAGTAATTATGATTAAACACGTTAACGTAACAACTGTCTGGGGCAGAAACAGTTACAGTAGTAAGTAATTATGATTAAACACGTTAACGTAACAACTGTCTGGGGCAGAAACAGTTACAGTAGTAAGTAATTATGATTAAACACGTTAACGTAACAACTGTCCGTGGCGTTCGCACTACTCCTATTCAACAACTATGTAGTTGTTCGCTGCTGTTGCTTGTTCGTGAACATTTCCATAGGTCAGAATTCTCTTCCATTCATCCATCCATCATGTGCCATGCCGGTAAGCGTGGGCGGTCATGATTCTGCCATCTCACTCGATCACCAGAGCGTGGATCAGCTCTGTGTTCCTGTCTCGACCATGCCATGTGGCCAATCCATCCAGGTATTTACTTCTCGGTCTTCCTCTTGGTCTCTTCCCTTCGATCTTGCCAGTTGTCATCAAGTTCTCCAAGTCATTTCTTCTCATAACATGCCCACAAAATGTTGACTGTCTATGTCTAATGACTCTAATCAGTTTACGATCTTCATTTGTTTCTTGAAGGACGTGCTCATTGGTTTCTCTTCAGAACACTCATATTCAAACATAGTTATAGCTGTTGTTGCTTGTTCATGATCATATCCATAGGACAGGATTCTCTTCAGAGCACACATATTCAAACATAGTTAGCTGTTAAAAACACAGTGAACGAAGAGCCATCATGTTGCATCTAAACAGTTTTCATCGAGAAAAACAAACATCTAAACCGCAGTGCAAGACAGACAACAACTACTCCTAAAAATAGCAGTATGTATATTAAGGTCAAACACATTCCGGATAATAAGAAAATACTGGAATGAACCAAAGACTGCATACTAGACCACGTGACCAGGACACTGGTTTCATTACTGTCTTAGGGACACAATGAGCTAAATTGCTGCCTGTCCATTGCAGGATGTTACCATCAAGCTCACGCTGATTTTATATGCAAGTTTACGTTCAGTAATTTGTCATTGCTTTGTGAACGAGAAGTTTCATGAATTCAATTTCTGAGAGAAGAAAAAGCTTACAAAACTGTAGCTACAAAAGTAAATGTACCTATAGAAACTGGTAGCCAGTCAGCCCACATTATAGTTATATAGCGCTGGTTGCACTTTAAGGGAACCCCCCCCCCCCCCCCCCCCAAGTGATCATTCACTACTCTCTTTAGTTGTCTTTAATTATATTCCTTTCTTATAGGTATTATATCTGTGTTTCTTTATTTCTTACCTTCTCTCACAGTATTGTATAAAAATACTTGTGGTTGCTTTTGTTTCACTAACGATCTCTCACACATATGTGACCCTTGTTAACCTGCGCGCGCGCACACACACACACACACACACACACACACACACACACACACACACACACACACACACACACACGAGGGAGATTCAAAAGAAAATCTTAACAGTGTGATAGAAATTATAAAAACATGCCATTTTCTTGAAACCTGTCAATTTTATTGTTAAAGACGTCAAGAGATTTAAGCATGTGGCATCACAGTGCAGGCGAAAACTGTGACGTTATAAGGACAGTTTAAAGATGGCCGCCTCCAATGTCGAAATGCACCAAAGAGGAGCAGCGTTCTGTTATCCGCTTTTTGGTCAGGGAAGGGGTGAAAGCTATAGCAATTTCTCACCGAATGAAGGTCCAGTATGGTGACGCAGGCCTGCCAATCCAGCAGTTGTATGAGTGGAGTAGGAAGTTTCAAAACGGCGTGGCTTCTGTAATAGACTGTTCACGACCGAGTCAGACACACCGAGTAGTGACCCCAGAGTTGATTGCAACAGTTGAAATCCTCGTACAGGACAACTGTGAGTGACATTGCCCCACATCTTGACATCATTCAAGGCTCAGCACGCCACATATGTGATGTGCTACAGTACTGCAACATATCTGCTAGATGGATGCCACGGCAGAACATTTGCTGTGTTTTCAAGCAGAAAGTGATGGTTTCCTATCAAGAATTGTTACTGGAGATAAAACCTGGTTTCACTATCACGAGCCGGAAACGAAGAGAGCGAGCAAGGAATGGCGACATCCCTCCTCACCGAAACCAAAGGCATTTCGCACGCAACCATCTGCAGGGATGATTATGCTGATTCTCTTTTGGGATGAACGATGCGTTATTTTATAGCATTACATGCCTGTAATAAAAAAAAAAAAAAAAACTGTCACCAGTAATGCGTATACAGATCTTACCAGGAATCATCTTCGACCCGCAATCAAATCCAAACGACTTGGACTTCTGAGTAAAGGTATCCTTTTGCAACATGACAATGCTCGACTCCAATCTGCCCGTGAACTATTGAAACCATCGACGATCTCTACTTTCAGTGTGTACCACATTCCCCCGTACTCGACAGACATAGCCACAAGTGATTTCCACCTGTTTGGACAAGGTGAAAAGACTTTCCGATCCAAGGAAGAGGTATAGCAGGTGCCGCAATGAGTACCTTTATCGATGATGGAGGACATGCATTGAACGCAGCGGTGACAACATCGAAAGATTATATACATATATTATCAGTCGTAAGGGTCTGTTCAAAGCGCTAAAGAAGATCGCTGCCTGCCAACTCTTCTGTCCATTGTGGAATCGTTCCACACAGGGTATAATCAAGTGTTTGATGGTACAACTTCATAAGAATTTGAAATCGAGAGTGGTGTGAAGCAGTTGTGTGTACTTGCTTTCACCCTGTTTAGAAAATACTATTGAAATGTGCCTTCCGTGATCAAGATGCTACACACACATACACATGCACACACGAGCATAAGATCCCGCCTCTCTCTCTCTCTCTCTCTCTCTCTCTCTCTCTCTCTCTCTCTCTCTCTCTCCTCTCTCTCTCTCTCTCTCTCTCTCTCTCTCTCTCTCTCTCTCTCTCTCTCTCTCTCACTTTCTCCTTATCTAACCCATAAACAGTTGTTCCACAAGTGATCTCTTTTCACATTTCCCTAAAATCTGTGTCTGGAAGGACCCGGATTAAAAGTTTAAATGTGCACTTGAAATGTGAGCTTGACCTTGCGAATAGAAGTAAATCTGTCAGCCATTGTGATGGGCGTTTCTGGAGGCCCAGATTCTTGTTTATATGACAGCTCTCCGTCTGCACAAGAGAGCTCTTAGAACAACAGCCGAAACTAAAAGCTCTTTATTTAGTCTAGCTTGTCCACTGTCCTCAACGTTGTCTTAATCTAGATTGTCTTAACCTCAATGCTGTCCTTGCTCAAAATGCTCCAGGGTCCCTAACCGCTCACTCCCCATCGTCTATAACTGTCTCCTGCATTTTCAAATTCTAGAATTTTTTATATTTTACGACCCTTTAACCTTTCATTTCAGTTACGGTCTAAGATGACTTTAGACGCAGTAATCGCCTCATCATTATGCAATACGGAGAAATATTACTTTCAGCGGAACACTCGGGGCCACAAAGACAGCATAATTATTGATTGGCAGTTACAGAAGTCGAAGAAAGAAGTAAAGATTAGAGGACACAGTATAGTGCAAGAAAAATAGTTTGCATAGTTACATTCTGCAAAGAGAATTTAAAGCATAACACAAGCAAGCTTCACATAGGGTTTGTATATATACATTGTCTGTCTGTATGCCTGCCTGTCTGTCTGTCTGTTGATCTGCCCATTCATCCATCCACACATCCATCCATCCATACGACCATCCATCCAACCATTCTTACACATCTTACGCTTGTTCATCATTTCGTCTATCTGTCTGTCTGTCTTCCTAACTATCTATATACTCTTTTGCCCGCATATCTGCCCGCCTTCCTCCCTGTTCATCGTCTGTATGTACGTTGGTCCGTCTGTCTTTCTGTCTGTCTACCAGTCCTCTGTCTATTTATCTCTCTTGGCAGTCTGTCTGTTTCTGTCTATTATTTTATTTGTTTTTATGTCTGCCTGTCTGTATGTCTACCTGTCTGTCCACCAATGATGTGTTCAGTTATTCTTGATTCTAGCAATAGATACTGGTGGAAGATGTCGTCACTCCCTGGTAATTCCATAGATGTGACGCCATATTTCCGATCTCAATGTTTTTTGTTGTGTTTTTAAATTTGTCATACGACCAATACATCAATACGGCCTGCCCCGTGTTCGGTGTCTTTCATATTGGGTATTATATATACACGCTCTAGTTTGATTATGATGTTAATAAAAAAGAGGATATAATTTAATTCTTTGTCAACTGTTTTTGTCTACGTGTTATATAATATATATAGCACATCTGATGTGTCTCCACCTTGACGTGGTAGAGGGGCTTGCATGTCCCAATGGCCTCAAGAGCCCTGCCGACGGAAGCAAACTACATGTCGAACAGGCCTTGAGATAGGGACCAGAGACTAAGAAAGACAACCTGCTGCTCTGCAAGTAGACTGAAGATAGGATTCGAAAGATCAAATCAGGCGCACGAAGCTACTAATTCTTGGTCAGGATATATTTTAATGCTCCCAGCTGAGAGATATAGCTGAACGCCTCTAAGCCATTAACCCTTTAATGTGAGATCCGGGCCGATACTCACCTACTGCAAAACGGAGGGGAGAAGCTGAGCACGCTAGATGCTTAATTCAGAGACTTGCTATCACTTCTATCACAATTACATGTGGGGGAAAAAACACTCCAAATGAACACACACACACACACACACACATTTATATATATATATATATATATATATATATATATATATATATATATATATATATATATATGTGTGTGTGTGTGTGTGTGTGTGTGTTCATTCGGAGTGTTTATTTTCCCACATGTAATTGTGATAGAAGTGATAGAAGGAAGAAGAGACGAGTGAAAGGGAAAGAAAGAGAAGAGAGGAGATTACAAATAAGATTTTAAAGATTTGGTTCTTTCCTGTGAGGAAAAGGAAAGTCGCTAATTATGCGACGGCCGCATAATGCCCTGTAGTATAGTGTCAATCTACAGATGAGTGTGCATCCTATAAGGTCCCAAGGCCACCCTACACAACCTCAGACTGACAAGTCGAAAGGAAAGGCAACTCAAACGAATATTTATTTCCTTCTGAGTAGTAACAGAGTGACAATCTCCAATATAACAGGTAAGATAATCCCTGCATCAACTACAGTGTACAAATCAACATTACAGAAAAATAATGCATAACAACATCGAAGAGAGATAAGTACTATAATATGCGACTGGATATCAAGGGAATTCTGCAAATAACAGATGGATGTGCACAACCAGCTACTGCTCGTTCGGAGACTATTACCTATTATATGCCTCAAGAAAAGGGCTAATACTAAAGGAACTCCACCGGCCGTCACTTATCCCGTAGTAGCAACTCTATAGGTCTATATGTGTTCATTTTACCCAGGGCGGCAGTAGCTCCACTGAAAAAAACAAACATGAAAACATAAACAGTATCATCTATTGATTATGTGGTTGTTTCGAGACTCGAAATTTAAATATTGAGCACAACCCACTACTGGCAACGCCGATCGCATTCTGGTATGAACCTAAGGCCTATCCACGTCCATATTGACGTGAGGACAGGCAAGCTTCGTGCAGAGTGGCTTGCTTCGCATCGGAAGTCACGGGTGACAAACATCGTCTCGATCTTTTCTCCGGGGCATGCTTGTGTGCTGGGGAATGAACAGGCGGACAGATTGGCTGGCTCTGCAAAACTTGGTGGAGTATTGATGCATGATAAGTAAGACGTGGTTGCGGCCTTGTGGGATCACGTGTACACCTCGGAGGAGCAAATGGATCACCATGGTCTGGCAAGAATGCGACAGCGAGGAGTGACGAGGGGATTTGGCCGACGATCGACGCTCAGAGGAAAGGCGAGATGGACATATAATCAGATTGCTACTGGTACTATTAGTGTTGGAACTCTTCGCTGGCTGCTGAGGATGGAGACGGAGAGCTTATGGGAATGCCCCGAATGCTGTGATGTCGGTTCCTATATCAATCAATCAATCAATCAATCAATCAATCAATCGTAATTGTAACTGACTCAGAAAGCATGCGGAGGAGGGTGAGGACAGGCAGGCTTCGTGCAGAGTGGTTTGCTTCGCTTCGGAGGTCACGGGTGACAAGCATCGCCTGGATCTTTTCTCCGGGGCATGCCGGTGTGCTAGGGAATGAACAGGCGGACAGATTGGCTAGCTCTGCAAAACTTGGTGGAGTATTGATGCATGACAAGGCAGACGTGGTTGCGGCCTTGTGGGAGCACATGTACACCTCGGATGAGCAAATGGATCACCATGGTCTGGCAAGAATGAGGCAGCGAGGAGTGACGAGGGGATCTGGCCGACGCTCGACGCTCAGAGGAAAGACGAGACGGACATATAATCAGATTGCTACTGGAACTATTGGTGTTGGAACTCTTCGCTGGCTGCTGAGGATTGGGACGGAGCGCTTATGGGAATGCCCCGAATGCTGTGATGTCGGTTCCTAAATCAATCAATCAAGCATAGTATATAGTAATAGATAGAGAAATACGTCACATGTGCAGAGTCGCTAAAGAAGAGTGGCTGCAGAAACATTGCAAAGAAATGGAAGATCTGGAAATAAAACACAACTCGAAAGAATTACATGAACATATAAAAATATTTACAAAGCTGAAAAATAATATAACAGGAAACGGTTGTATCAGAGGGAAAAATGGAGAAATTATAATTGATAACACTGACATAATAAAAAGATGGACAGAGTACACAGAAGATTTATTCTGGGACAACAGGGTCAATAAACCAACATTGTATAATACTCAAGATGGAACAAAAATATTAACGGCTGAAGTAGAAAAGGCTATTAAAAAGATGAAGAAGGAAAGGCTGCAGGTCCTGACAAGATAACAACAGAGATGATAAAATCCTTATCCAGCTTTGGCATTGAAACTATCACAGAATTATGTAATGATATATATATATATAATACTGGGTACATCCCCAAGGACTTGAAAACATCCATTTTCATCACACTACCGAAGAAGCCAAGAGCTGTTGAGTGTGAGGATTACAGAACTATTAGCTTAATGAGCCACATAACTAAGATACTACTCAAGGTCATACAAGAAAGAATTCAACATAAAATAGATGAGGAAGTAGCTGAAGAACAATTTGGGTTCCGCAAAAACAGCGGCACCAGAGAAGCAATTATCTGTTTGAGGATGTTAATTGAAAAATATATAGAAGTTCAAAAAGTATATATGTTTGTTTTATAGACTACAAGAAAGCTTTTGATAGAGTACAACATGAACGACTAATTACGTGCCTTCAAGATATAGGAGTAGACGGAAAGGACATCAGACTTATTAGTAACTTGTACTGGGAACAAGTGGCGTCTATTAGATGCGGTAATAACTATTCGTCGCCTATAGAGATAAAAAGAGGAGTACGGCAGGGATGTGTACTGTCCCCAAGCCTCTTCAACCTATACACAGAAAGAATTTTTAAACAAGTTGAAATGCCTGGACTCAGCATCAATGGAAGAATCATAAACAATCTTAGATATGCTGACGATACCGTGTTACTAGCAGAAAGTGAGCAAGAGTTGCAAGACCTAGTGGAAGAAGTAAACAGGCACAGTGCAGAATGTGGCTTAGATATTAACATCCAAAAAACAAAAACTATGATAATTAGCAGTGAAAAGGAAAGGTCATCAATGAACATCACAGTAAACGGGCAGATACTAGAACAAGTAACAAGTTTCTCTTATCTTGGACATATAATAACAGATGATGGCAGAAGTGAAATGGAAATCAAAAAGAGAATAGGAATGGCCAAAAATGCTTTCAACGGCATGAAATCAGTATTAACATCTAGAGAGATTAATAACGCATTAAAAATGAGAATTGTCAAATGCTACGTATATTCAACGCTACAAGAAAGTGGCATAGAAGCCCTGGAGATGTGGATATACAGACGAATAGGTCGTATTTCATGGAAACAAAAACAATCAAATGCAGAGGTCCTAGAAAAACTGGGAATGAAGAGAGAGTTGATGAAAGAAATAAAGAGGAGACAAGTGAAATATTTGGCCACGTTAAAAGACATGATACTCTTATAAAAACCATACTGGAAGGCAAGGTTGAGGGCAAGCGAGCAAAAGGTAGACAACGATACAAGTGGGAGGGTAACATCAAGAGATGGACCAACATCAGCCTGACAGAATGTACAGTCAAGGCAAGAGACAGACAGTGTTGGAGACCCAATGCAGCCAACCTTCATTGCGGAGACGGTGCCTGATAGATTGAAGCATAGTAATAGATCATTAACATTTATCTAATTATTCACTAGTCAATCTTATCCCCCACCGCGCCATCTGGTACTAAACCGAACAACCATATAAACCCTTTCCCCGAGTTTTAATGTAGATTCGAACTTGCCACCTTTAATTTGTGGGGCTAGATGTTCGTCCGCGCCAACTGTACGGTCACAGAATCTGTCCTTATTTTCCCCTTTTTCAACGAAAAATACAAGGCATTCCATTTGGTGCCGTCTAGTTTCTGGTCGTCGATTGTCGCCTGTTCTCATTGTCTGGGCCGACATAGTGACCGAGTCAATGTACCCATCCGCTAGCCGGTTTGTTTACATTTCCTCGATTGCGGCCTTTCTGTCCTAATATTTCCTTGTCCTGCGACATTCTATTAATCGGCACTAACTGCTTGTGTTTCTAATTGCTTAGCTTATACGTTCAATCCCTCTATTTCATAATTAATCGGCACTAACTGCTAGTGTTTCTAATTGCCTAGCTTATACGTTCAATCCCTCTATTTCATAATTAATCGGCACTAACTGCTAGTGTTTCTAATTGCCTAGCTTATATGTTCAATCCCTCTATTTCATAATTAATCGGCACTAACTGCTAGTGTTTCTAATTGCCTAGCTTATATGTTCAGTCCCTCTATTTCATAATTAATCGGCACTAACTGCTAGTGTTTCTAATTGCCTAGCTTATACGTTCAATCCCTCTATTTCATAATTAATCGGCACTAACTGCTAGTGTTTCTAATTGCCTAGCTTATATGTTCAATCCCTCTATTTCATAATTAATCGGCACTAACTGCTAGTGTTTCTAATTGCCTAGCTTATATGTTCAGTCCCTCTATTTCATAATTAATCGGCACTAACTGCTAGTGTTTCTGATTGCCTAGCTTATACGTTCAATCCCTCTATTTCATAATTAATCGGCACTAACTGCTAGTGTTTCTAATTGCCTAGCTTATATGTTCAATCCCTCTATTTCATAATTAATCGGCACTAACTGCTAGTGTTTCTAATTGCCTAGCTTATATGTTCAGTCCCTCTATTTCATAATTAATCGGCACTAACTGCTAGTGTTTCTAATTGCCTAGCTTATACGTTCAATCCCTCTATTTCATAATTAATCGGCACTAACTGCTAGTGTTTCTAATTGCCTAGCTTATACGTTCAATCCCTCTATTTCATAATTAATCGGCACTAACTGCTAGTGTTTCTAATTGCCTAGCTTATACGTTCAATCCCTCTATTTCATAATTAATCGGCACTAACTGCTAGTGTTTCTAATTGCTTGGCTTATACGTTCAATCCCTCTATTTCATAATTAACCACCCCGACCCACAGTATTTTGTTTTAGTTGGTTGGTCAGCCGTGTGTCATTTGCAGGACGTCGCAACCAAACCTGATATGTATCGGTTGTTTGTGACTTCTTGACGGGTTTGCGTCCAGTAGTTTGTCATTGCTTTCTGAACTAGACTGCTGTCATAATTAGTTAGTTAGATATGTGTCCTTTACAGGACGCCGCAGTCAGTCACAGTCTTGACCAACTGCTCATGATTCTTTGGCAAGTTTACCTGCAGTAGTTTGGCTCTGCTTTCTGAATTAGGACGGCTTTGCCCGCGTCTGATTATAACCTAATACAATTATTTAACTAGATCTTGCAACAACAGATGATCGTTCGTCTTGGGTTCCGCTAGACGCTTTTCCAATCCTGTCTGACTCTTCCAGTCTTCTGGGCGTTCCCGACAAACTAATCTCCTCTTTGGCTGATGTTTTGTCCTGTTCGACTCTAGCCATCGATTGCAACTTGACTGTGGTCCATGGGAAAGCAGTGCTTCAACTCAAGTGGCATATTCCCACCACTTTGTGACTCCACAAGTCTGTGTTTCCTCTCCCTTTTGGCGTATATACCTTGATCGATTCCATCTACAGACTAGCTGGTCACGTCTCTCCTTTGATATGTTCACCTTATAGCCTTTAATGCCACACTTCTCGTCTCTCTGGTACTCTACAGCATGGGGTTTTGAACAATCACCATCTTCGGAGTCCTGTAACTCATTCCTTCGAGCCGCCCAAGGGCTCAGACGCCCGCTGCTCCCCGAGTCCCTGCTTCTAAACTCTCGTCTCACTCTTCTACTAAACCCTCCCGACTAACTGGATTACTTGCATATATCCTTACTATTTTGGCGCCCCTTTCGTCCTAATGTCACACGGATGCCTTAAATTCCATGCGTCTCGCGGAGACCCATCCAATCAGCTGTAGCTACTTTGCATACCTATAATTTCCCATAATCCGCTTTATTCCAGATTCTTTGATACAATTAAGTTCTAATTTAAGATTAAAGTTCTGGCCTTAAGTTCCGTCTTCCCGCCATATTGTTTCAGGTCACGGGGCGTGTCGTCCCAATAAATCTACCACATCCGGTGCCTAGGCTTTGTTTCTTGACAGTTATAGACAAAACCTACGTTGATTTCGGCCTCCTTTACTTGGGAAAAACCCGGTAACCAAGCTAAAGTCCGCAGTCTTGCTCTTAAACTCATCTCCTGAGATTAACTTTCAAATTCTGACAATCTACCGATCTGTTTTCTGACGGTTTGGGAAAGCTATATATATATATATATATATATATATATATATATATATATATATATATATATATATATATATATATATATATATATATATATATATATATATATATATAAAAGAGACTGTATGTTTGTGGTTGGGGATGTATTTGCTGCGTTCGCGAAGGGTCCATCCGATTGAGATGAAATTTTCTACACGTCTTCCTTTCATTCCTGTGCAACTGACTGTAATAGTTTCTTAGGGGGCAATCATCTATTTACTTACTAAAATTTCATTTTGTAATTACATGACTTAACATAAGACATATTCTATAAAGGGATATAACTTTTATTAGCATTGCTATATCTTAGGTTAAGTCCCCTGGCTAAATCAAATCAAATCAAATCAAAAGCTATAGATAGCTAGCTAGCTAGCTAGATAGATAGATAGATAGATAGATAGATAGATAGATAGATAGATAGATAGATAGATAGATCTAACCCGATAGATAGAGAGGGTGGGATAGACGGAGGGAGAGACGGACGGGCAGACAGACAGACAGATAGATAGACAGACCAGACAGACAGACAGACAGACAGACAGACAGACAGACAGACAGACAGACAGACAGACAGACAGCCGGGTCGACAGACAGACAGACAGACAGACAGTCGGGAACTGGAACTTATATGACTACTTATATGAATTAAATGAGATGCTCCACACCAGGGACTGGGTGAAGCCGCGCCAGGTCAGACAGACAGACAGACAGACAGATAGTCGGGAACGGGAGCTTATATGACTACTTATATGAATTAAATTAGATGCTCCCCACCAGGAGCTGGGCGAAGCCGGGCCGGGTCAGACACACAGATAGTCGGGAACGGAGCTTATATGACTACTTATATGAATTAAATGAGATGCTCCCCACCAGGAGCTGGACGAAGCCGGGCCGGGTCAGACAGACAGACAGACAGACAGACAAACAAGCAGACAGACAGACAGACAGACAGACAGACAGACAGACAGACAGACAGACAGACAGACAGACAGATAGATAGATAGATAGATAGATAGATAGATAGATAGATAGATAGATAGATCCCCGCCAGGGCCTAGGCGAAGCCGGCTGGGTCAGCTAGTATATATATATATATATATATATATATATATATATATATATATATATATATATATATATATATATATATATATATATATAAGTGTCGTTTATTTAAAACCCGTTCCAATGGCTTTATTACACAAGCATGAAAGAAAAATTAACAGGTGTGGTAGAATTAAACAAAGCATTCATTTTGAATGAATTATGCACTATGGGTTGGTCAAAAGAAGTTGCCATGGGAATTCAGGCAAGCATCCCATTGCTTAGGTAGGTGGCGACTGCGGTCTACAAAACAGAATTGTGGTTGTTCACTGAACCAAGTGTTTACCGCGTTCATTACGTCAGCATCTGTGTAAAATCGTTGCCCGTTCAAAGCTTTTTTTTAGAGGTCCGAACAAATAAATATCACAAGGTGACAAATCAAGACTATAGGCTGGATGTTGCAGAAGTTCCCACTTCTTCCAAGCTAATGCTTCCTGCACAATCTTTGCAACATGGGGTCGACATTATCGTGCAACAAAATCACACCGCGAGAAAGCGTGCCGGTCGTTTATTCTTAGTGGCTTTTTGCAGCTTGTCTAGTGTTTGCAAGTAGTGGGTATAGTTTATGTTGACACCAGGTTCTTTAAAGTCGGCCAACAATAGCCCTTCATGGTCAAAAAATGCGCTAAGCATAACCTTACCAGCGGAAACCTGCAACTTGAATTTTTTGGCTTTTGGTGATCCAGCATGCTTCCATTGCATGCTCTCTCTGTTGCTGCTCGGCTCAAAGTGGTGACACAATGATTCATCACCTGCCACTATGCGGAAGAGAAATGCATCACCCTCCAATCTGTAACGCAGCAAGTGGTTCAAACACCATCCCATGCGGTCCTCTTTTTGGTGGTCTGTCAACATCCGTGGTACCCACAGTGAACACACCTTCCAATATTGCAGTTTCTTACGAACGACCTTCTGAATTGTTCCAATTGACACATGAAATTCTTACGCTAGCGAACGTATGCTTCGACAACGGTCCATCTGTACTGCTGCATCAATTTTGACGATGATGTTTTTTTTTTTTTCTGTTGCAATAATATGCGTTTGACCCAGCCGTCGTATATCTGTCGTGAACTGACTCCCTTTCCGAAACATTCGTGCCCAGTCAGTCATTGTTGTCTTCGACACACATTGTTACTGTACGCTGCCTGCATTCTTAGATGAATATCCACTAGTCGACATCCTTTAAATGAAAGAAACTGAATCACCTCTCTTTGAGCTTCTTTGGACGGATTTTGGCTCGACCCGGCCATTTTCTCAACGGTCAGAAACACACCTATTCATCATGGGACGATAAGCATGTGTTCGTTTGTTGATTGGTCAGTACCTATCACACGACTATGACATGATCATGTTCAACGTACGCAATTACGCGCGGTGCGGCATGAACTGATTTCAAATGAACGCTCCTAATATATAAATGTGTGTGGGTGTGTGCGTGTGTGCGCGCGCGCGCTCTCACGATCACCTTAGCGGAAAGTCCTATTAGACTCGGTACTTTAACTGTTTCTTCTTTCAGATGGTGTTTTGATCCAATTTAGTGACCTCTTAAGGCTAGATTCTTATCAGCACGTGATCATTCTTGAATTTCAGCATGTATTGAAATATAACTCCCACTTACAGCGACTGTAGAAACAACATAGCGCCTCTATGTTAGGACATGATGTCTTTAACTCCAATAATCTTATTCACCTTATGTTGTACCTATTCTCGATAAGTACACGAGTTAGTGGGAGTGTCGGCAGATAGTGTTTAAACACTTGATTGCAGCACAGGGTTCATGGGGATGGAATTCGCATACGTACGATTGTTTTAATATTGTCCTGGACTACGAGGTCGACCCAGATTAAGTGGGTACCAGGACATTCATGGAAAGTAAAGGCGGGCTGCGTGATACTGACCCCTGAAATGACGATTGGCCTATAAAATATAGGCGCAGCACCATTTGCACAATACGTCTATAGGCACGAGAAGGGTCTGTTACTTGACTATAGTGTATGTGTGTGTTTTCTTTTTTACATATCCTATTTACAGGACATCGCTGTCACCACCAGTACTGCTGTTGTTGATGTCTTGGCAAGTTTACGTTCAGTAGGTTGCCATTGCTTTCTTAACGACCGGCTCCCATACCATTACATTAACACCCAGCGCGACTCGGTCTGCTGCCAAGTCTGTCGCAGCTGTGTTTCGAATGCAGGTAAGCAGAATTACTAACCGCGTCCGCGGTGCGAAACGCCTTTGCCAGGGAGACCACTTTAGTGTTTGGGTAACTTATATATATCCCACTGGTCTGGATGACTTGACTTTAGTGTTTGGGTAACTTATATATCCCACTGGTCTGGATGACTTGACTTTAGTGTTTGGGTAACTTATATATCCCACTGGTCTGGATGACTTGACTTTAGTGTTTGGGTAACTTATATATCCCACTGGTCTGGATGACTTGACTTTAGTGTTTGGGTAACTTATATATCCCACTGGTCTGGATGACTTGACTTTAGTGTTTGGGTAACTTATATATCCCACTGGTCTGGATGACTTGACTTTAGTGTTTGGGTAACTTATATATCCCACTGGTCTGGATGACTTGACTTTAGTGTTTGGATAACTTATATATCCCACTGGTCTGGATGACTTGACTTTAGTGTTTGGGTAACTTATATATCCCACTGGTCTGGATGACTTGACTTTAGTGTTTGGGTAACTTATATATCCCACTGGTCTGGATGACTTGACTTTAGTGTTTGGGTAACTTATATATTTCACTGGTCTGGATGACTTGACTTTAGTGTTTGGGTAACCTATATATCCCACTGGTCTGGATGACTTGACTTTAGTGTTTGGGTAACTTATATATCCCACTGGTCTGGATGACTTGACTTTAGTGTTTGGGTCTCTTATATATCCCTGTCACTTGTCGTCCCGGGAGGAACGTGGAATGAACAAGCACACCTTATTACTTCTTCTTCTTTGTGATTCTTGACTGACTTCTGTCTACACTCCTCCCTTCTGTCTTCCCTTCCATATATCTATTCCTTTCTCTCTCTCTATTATTCCTTCATCACATACTCCGACAACAGTTTCTTTCAACAATTAATAAAATAATTATTAAATAAAACTATGTCTGGTGTATGGATGGACTGTGTAAATGTAGTTGGTATTGTCTACTAGTGTGAATGCAAGATAGGACTTTTGACTTCGTATGTGCCGTAGATTTTGTCGCCTCTTCTGTCTGCTAAAACACAGGACAGCACACATAGAAATGGAGTGATCTCACCCTGGATGATCTCCTCCTACTTGAGTCTGGACTTAATCCAATTCTTGAAGAAAACAACTGTTCAAAGTCTTATCACCAGAAAATAATCCGATTTGGTAAGTCACTGAAATTCATATATTTCCCGTTTTGGAAGGTATTATAGTCCACCTCTGAATATACACCGCCACTATCCAACATTGTCTAGAGTTACTATAAATGTTCTACACAATGTCTCTTGTTAATAAAGTTTAATGTTTCTGCACAGTGCAATTGCATGCAATTTTAAGTATCCCTGCTTGCCACAGGTTAACGTCTTTTCCTTTTAAGGGCTTTAGTTGTATATTCGTTTGAGCATACAGTGTTCTGTATTTGACGTTACGTTATCACTTCTTCATATTACACCATGTCTATGTTCTTGTTGGTTCTAAGTAGGTACTTTATTTGCTCAAGTGAAGTAACCTTCATTTCTTCTCTGATTTCAATAGGGGGATTGGAACCTTATATCTTCTATTATCATCCCGGAATCGAAATTAATAATTAAGCACATCGGCACTAATATCCCATTGCCTTAAACAATACGGGACTATAATTTCTTTTCCACACCTGGGATTAATAGATATCTCTGTCCAGTTTGGAACACACACTAAAACAGAAAACCCAATTTCTACTATTTATATCGAGTGGCCCATCCTCCGTTATTGTTTGATGTTCATACCTCAACACTCGTCTCTTGACGTATCCTGCACATCAAAAGGCGGTGAAATCACGTAGTGATTAGTTGCTCGTTTCGTTCCGTTCTTACGCTGTTTCCCTGGGTTCCCCTTACGCTAATACTTCAAAGCGTCCGAACCCGTTGATCGCCTTCTCCGTTCATTTTCCCCCAACGCGATCTCCCCGTTTCCAGTGTCCGTCCGATCAGATCGTCAGGCATTGACCTCTGCGAACACCTGTATCCTATTTTTATATCTGTCGGTCAATGATCTTTAATTTATCCTCCTCTCAGACTGAAGTACACGATTGTTAACCCTCCTCCTACATTGTAGTTTTATATGTAAGTTATCAAGGAATCACTAAACTGCAGTTATCCCGTGACATAGGCTCCCTCTTAAGAGAGTTGACCGCGTCGACTCTTTATCACTGTAGTTTTGATTCCTATGATCCTCCAACCTATTCCTCTTCCTCTGGAGTTGGATGTCTAGATAAGAAATTCGCCCCTACATTCTCCTTACCCGGGATATCTTCCACTGTGAAGTTGTACTGCTGCAGCAACACCTACCATCACATCCACCGTGCGTTGAGCTTCTGCGAAGTAGCTATTAACCTCACGTTTTGCTGCTATGACTGGATCCTCACATGGCTCACCTCCTCATCCAGTAGGCGACCTAATTGACACCCTACTATACTACTCATGACCGAAACTAGTGTTGGCACATCGCCCCTGTATGTCCTGTCGACCTTCTTTCGTTTTGCGTCAACGACGGCTCACAATACAGACGGATTGTCCCATCCTGATTGTAACACTGCTTCCATGTCCTCTTGGTTTCCCCCGGCTTTGCCTCTGGGGATGGTCCACCTCGTCCGCGTTGATCCAGGAGGTCTTTCCCAAACCTCCTGGACTTTTGCTTCCAGGACCATCTTGGGCGATATTGTATCTGGTCAGCCAATCTTCGGTTGGAGTCCTGGGTATTTCTCGCCTTTCCCGACGTTACCCACCCCTCCTGAACTTGGTTACTAGTGAAAGTTTCCTTCTTGTCCTTTCCCTGACGTGTTATTTCCCTCCTTCCTTCGTTAGGTAAATCTGACGTATCACGTACTATCCCATAGGCCCTCCTATGTTGTACTGGCGATCTCTGGTCTTCGTCTGGACTGGTAACCTTTTTCTCATTGGCTGCCATCACCATAAAGTGCGAAGCTTTGCTCTCGGATCTCTCCTCATATTTCTTAATGAGATGCCTAGGGAGATTTTTCCTTTCTCCCCCGATCCTGATTCCGTAGGTATTCTTGGACACAACCTTTTCCACAGGATAAGGTCCTTTCCATCCTACTTGGAGTATAATAGTCTCGGCTGGACCCCATACTTCCACTTGGTCTTCCACTTTAAGAGCTATTTTACTCTTATTCCACTTGTTGGGTGGTGCTTTCAGGCACTCTGAACAAGATTTCACCCACCGGCGTACATCTCCGGTCATTCCTGGCCAGCAATAATGGCCGGAAATTTGCTGCAAGCACTCTCTGACACCCATATGTCGATTCTCGCCTATGATGTGTCCACTCTGAAGAATGTGAGGACGGTGGGTCTCTGGAACCACCCACTGCTCGTGCAGGTTGTCTCCCCTCCCAGCTCTCCGATAGAGTAGTAGATTCTTCAGAAAGTACTGTCCCCGTTCTGGTGGCTCAGCACTTCTTTGCAGCTTCCTGTAGCAAGGACGCAACGTAGTATCCTTCCTCTGGGCAATATGCAATTCTCCTATCTCTGAGTTGTCGCATAGTGTCTCTGCCTCTTTTTCCTTCCTTTGAGATCCACTGGCTACTGCTCCCCTGTGGGCTGGCTGTTTGGGAATCCCCAAAAAGACATATTTCGTGCCAATGATCATGGGAAATAAGGAGACAGATAATACAGCAGCTGGAATAATGCCCGTGACGTACCTGGATTTAATCTCCACCTTGGCGATTGGCAGCGTCATGGTAACAGCACTTCTCATTGCCGGCTGTATCTCTGTGGTCTCCCCTGTAAGTTGGTCTGGGCTTACCAGGCTGGCATCTATCACAGCTTCAGCATCCAAACCTGAATCGTAGAGACAAGCCACCTGCTGGCCATTGACTTCAATCAGTTCAACCACAGGTGGTCTCTCTTGGTCCTGAGGGCGTTCCACCTCCTCGACCTTTTCCTTGCCTTCCTCTTTTGATTCCTCGAGGTTGGTTATGCAATTGGCGTCTTCTGCCTTGCATCTGCAGTCCACAGTATTATGTGTTTTTGATTGGCAGTGTGTGCACCATTTTCCCTTCCAAGGTTTCCGTGTGTCCTTTTTGTTCCTAGCTCCTTCGCCGACCTCAGCCTTGTCTGTGATCACCGTCGTAGGAGTCACTTTGCATGCTGCGAAGTAAGAACTTTTAGGTTTCGATCTGCAGTCCTTCGTGTTATGAGAGGGCGACTGGCATATCAAACACCACTTCTCATACCACGGTCGTTTAGCTGGAGAATTCGAGGTGTTTTGGTTTCCTTCCTTCACCTTCTCTGAACTCTCCGTTGACGTCTTTATATAAGGTTCCACTGTTCCTCCTTCCGAGTTCTTAGGTTTCATTCGGTCTTGTTTCTCTTGACCTTTTGTGGGTTGTATATTGGTTTCTTTAGCTTCCCCATGGACTTCTACGAATCTTTCCGCCAGCTTATTCACAACGTCCAGTCGTTCCGCCCCTTGTTCTCCTAAAAATGTCTTCAGTGGTTCTGACATTTGCTGTTGCATCTGGTCGACCACCATGAGCTCTTCCAAACTATCATAGTCCCGCTTGAACTCTGCCAAGTCCATCCATTTCTGGAGATATGATTTCAGCCTCAGACTGTAGGCGGCGAATAGCTCTCCCGGCTCTCGTCTAGACGATCTAAACTTCTTCCGATACGTTTGTGCTGTGACTTCATAATGCTTCATCAAAGCGGCTTTTAATTCCTCGTAATGATTTTCATGTCCTGGTGGTAGGCGTGTGTAGACCTCGTACCCCGAACCAAGTAATGCCTGGGATAATTTAAGAGCCCATCGGCTTCTATCCAGTCCCATAGCGACTGCCATGGCCTCGAACCGATCCAAAAACTGTTATATCTTCTCTTTACTTTCATCAAAGACCGCCAAGGGAAACTTTATGGCATGGTAACCATGTCCACTCATGTTGAGTGAACCATGGGAAAAGGATCCTCCTTCTGCCCCGTCAGTTTCTCCCTTCGTTTGTGTCTTGAGCTCCAGTTCTCGCATGCGGTATTCATGTTCCCTTATCTTGTTGACTTCCTCTGCTTGCAACCTCTTGTTGTCCTGTTTCAGTCCCAGTCTCCTGACCTTTCCAGTTTCTTGGCCTCCTGTTCCAGTTTCTTGGCCTCCTGTTCCATTTCCAGTTTCTTGGCCTCCTGTTCCAGTTTCTTGGCCTCCTGTTCCATTTCCAGTTTCTTGGCCTCCTGTTCCATTTCCAGTTTCTTGGCCTCCTGTTCCATTCTTCTAAGCTCGAGCTCTGCCTTTCGATCTTCTCGTTCTGCTTGACGACGCTCTCTTTCTACCACTTGTATATACTTGGATAGGGCTTGTCCAGACAACCCCATTGCTTCATCCCTTTCCCTCAGTTCTTCCATCTCTAGTTTATGAGTGGCCATAGTAAAAGAAGGTAAGTCGCAGGTTGGGTAAAGAGACCCTAAGGCAGTAAGTACGTACTACTTATCTCACTTAAATATATATATATGTTAATATCTATATGTTATATATGACATCACACAGTACCCCACAACTACTCTCACAACCTCACGAGAAGATATAGGATAAAGACTTATGTAGAAGTGTGAAAGTGTGAACAGGTAAGTACTGTGTTTGAACACCTATCCACAATTATCCTGTCTGGATCTTTCTCACTGTAAGGTCCACAACATTAAAGTACTGGCACCATATATCCCCTGGACAGGCTTCCATTAAAAGTCATCATTATCTATACTTACAGGTATATCCCAATATGTAGGTATCAATATGCATGTACCCTGCTATGCAGTTACCTTTTAATGTACCTATATGCAGGTACCTCGCTAGGGATGGTACCACTAAGCATTGGCTGTTACCCCGCTATGCTCTACCATTTAATGTCACTTGTCGTCCCGGGAGGAACGTGGAATGAACAAGCACACCTTATTACTTCTTCTTCTTTGTGATTCTTGACTGACTTCTGTCTACACTCCTCCCTTCTGTCTTCCCTTCCATATATCTATTCCTTTCTCTCCCTCTCTATTATTCCTTCATCACATACTCCGACAACAGTTTCTTTCAACAATTAATAAAATATTTATTAAATAAAACTATGTCTGGTGTATGGATGGACTGTGTATATGTAGTTGGTATTGTCTACTAGTGTGAATGCAAGATAGGACTTTTGACTTCGTATGTGCCGTAGATTTTGTCGCCTCTTCTGTCGGCTAAAACACAGGACAGCACACTTAGAAATGGAGTGATCTCACCCTGCATGATCTCCTCCTGCTTGAGTCTGGACTTAATCCAATTCTTGAAGAAAACAACTGTTCAATGTCTTATCACCAGAAAATAATCCGATTTGGTAAGTCACTGAAATTCATATATTTCCCGTTTTGGAAGGTATTATAGTCCACCTCTGAATACACACCGCCACTATCCAACATTGTCTAGAGTTACTATAAATGTTCTACACAATGTCTCTTGTTAATAAAGTGTAATGTTTCTGCACAGTGCAATTGCATGCAGTTTTAAGTATCCCTGCTTGCCACAGGTTAACGTCTTTTCCTTTTAAGGGCTTTAGTTGTATATTCGTTTGAGCATACAGTGTTCTGTATTTGACGTTACGTTATCACTTCTTCATATTACAACATGTCTATGTTCTTGTTGGTTCTAAGTAGGTACTTTATTTGCTCAAGTGAAGTAACCTTCATTTCTTCTCTGATTTCAATAGGGGGATTGGAACCTTATATCTTCTATTATCATCCCGGAATCGAAATTAATAATTAAGCACATCGGCACTAATATCCTATTGCCTTAAACAATACGGGACTATAATTTCTTTTCCACACCTGGGATTAATAGATATCTCTGTCCAGTTTGGAACACACACTAAAACAGAAAACCCAATTTCTACTATTTATATCGAGTGGCCCATCCTCCGTTATTGTTTGATGTTCATACCTCAACACTCGTCTCTTGACGTATCCTGCACATCAAAAGGCGGTGAAATCACGTAGTGATTAGTTGCTCGTTTCGTTCCGTTCTTACGCTGTTTCCCTGGGTTCCCCTTACGCTAATACTTCAAAGCGTCCGAACCCGTTGATCGCCTTCTCCGTTCATTTTTCCCCAACGCAATCTCCCCGTTTCCCGTGTCCGTCCGATCAGATCGTCAGGCATTGACCTCTGCGAACACCTGTATCCTATTTTTATATCCGCCGGTCAATGATCTTTAATTTATCCTCCTCTCAGACTGAAGTACACGATTGTTAACCCTCCTCCTACATTGTAGTCTTATATGTAAGTTATCAAGGAATCACTAAACTGCAGTTTTCCCGTGACAATCCCACTGGTCTGGATGACTTGACTTTAGTGTTTGGGTAACTTATATATCCCACTGGTCTGGATGACTTGACTTTAGTGTTTGGGTAACTTATATATCCCACTGGTCTGGATGACTTGACTTTAGTGTTTGGGTAACTTATATATCCCACTGGTCTGGATGACTTGACTTTAGTGTTTGGATAACTTATATATCCCACTGGTCTGGATGACTTGACTTTAGTGTTTGGGTAACTTATATATCCCACTGGTCTGGATGACTTGACTTTAGTGTTTGGGTAACTTATATATCCCACTGGTCTGGATGACTTGACTTTAGTGTTTGGGTAACTTATATATCCCACTGGTCTGGATGACTTGACTTTAGTGTTTGGGTAACTTATATATCCCACTGGTCTGGATGACTTGACTTTAGTGTTTGGGTAGCGTATATATGCCAGAGATCTGGACGACTTGAATCAGCTTATTCTCTGAATTGTGCAAATAATGCTATCAAATCAAGGTGCAGGCAATTTTAAAACATGGTTAGTTTCATGTCCTTTAGAGGCGTTACAGTCAAACTTCTTTTTCTTCTTCTGCGTTCATCCGGAGTTTTTTTTCCGGATGTGATTGCGTTGTGCCTGTTTACAGCAGAGCTGCGTTCTTGCGCCGTTAGGCCGACACATCCGACTTCTGGGGGAATTTGTTGACCGGGTTAACCTTCCCGGGGAATCCAGTCAAACGAAGCATTTATTAGCTGTATGTTATTTCCTAGACAATATCAGTTAAGTAGTTTGCCATTGATTTCTGAACGGCCGACGCCTTATACCATCATATCCAACGCAAAACGGTCTGCTTCCAAATCGACGGCTGCTGATTTCAAACTCTCGACTCGTTGCTGTATAGGATATGCCATTAATTTGTTTTAAACTCTTGTCTAAAGTAGTCATTGACAATCAGCATTCTCCATCCCTCTCTATCCTCTGATAAGTTCTATTTCTCTCGTGTCTAAAGTCTATATTTGACAGCCAGAACTCTGGAACCCTCTCTGTCCTCGGATATTTTCTTCTTCATCTCTCCTGTTCAGACCAGACATTGAAAGTCAGAACTGCCAGTCAGAGCGCCCAGGTTGACCCTTTTTGCATGATATGGAATACTACCTTCTGTACAGATGCCTAAAACTGTGAGTCTAGCATGATATGAAATACTACCTTTTGTACAGGTGCCTAAAACATCGTTATTTGTCAGTTCACATTGTCATTACAAAGCGGTCAACGACAGTCCAGTGAGAACAAGAGTATTGGAGTTCCATATAAAACCTATACAGTTATGAGCATGTGAAACCTTCGACATCAAGCAGACATGCTGATAAACAATTAAAGGCGTCGAAATGTGCTTTCTGGGGAAAATGCAAAGAATACCATGGACAGCCAAAAACACAAATAAGACAGTTCTACACGAAATTAGAACAAATGAAAACTGGAATAGATTAGAACTTAGCAGCACGGCAAATGGTGATGATGACTTTATTCCCAATACGCCTTGTAGTGTGTAAGAGGGTCTTTCGCTTCTCTTTTTTTTTTTTCAAAACTAGTATGACCGCTTCTTCATAAAAATTTTTTTCAACAAAGTCTTTATGTGAAGATACTAGATCTGACACACAATCATACACATCACAACAATGCCAACATGTTAGCAATTCTTCATGTACACATATATTGTTATGTTTACAATCTCTTATATGGTACAAGGATCTCAACAAAGTGTAATATTACATCACTTCTAATACATTTACACCGGCTCTGTGGTGAAGGAGTTAAGAATGAACTTCGTCATCCCCCATACCACGTTCGAAACACAGCTGCGGGCGATTTGGAAGCAGACCGCCATGCATTGGTTTCCATACAAAGGTGTGAGTGCCGGTCATTCAGAAAGTAATAGCAAACTACTGAACGTAAACTTGCCAAGAAATCACAGACCAAAAAAAATCCTGGGGTTGACTGCTGACGTCCTGTAAAGGATCTGCAACTAAAAACAAGATACATTTATATTCTTTAATTACATTCTTCCATGGCATGAATTATGATTAAAATATTTAATTTAGACAAGAAAAATAAACCAAAACATAAAATAAACATTGAACAAAACCATTCATCCTCCTGATTACACAGATCGTGTTTCGTTGAAGAGACAATGTTGCCTGCGTTCTGCACAGACGCGACCGCTGTTTGCCGCTGTCTTCTTTGTTCTGGTCTCTCTGGCTGCGATCTATGAAATATGATGCCTGGGTTGTCTGCTGGTGCTAGTCGGGGCTGCCGCTGTAGCCAGAAAATCAATATTTCATACCTACTTCCATGCTGGCTATTAAATGATAACATATCGGATTTATGAATGCTGAATTTCTGATTACAAAACAGATACAGACTGGCTGTAGGTAGATACTCTGGCAAAGCAAGGTGCTCATGTAGGGAATACAGAGAGATCTACGCCAACTCAACATACACACACAGCTAAACTATGTCCAGCTCCACGGAACCATCATATTAGAGTTGGTTGCATCTCCTTTACATTACGTCGCAATCAGTGCCAGCATTTGTGGATGATTAGTGATTAAAAAATCCGCCGGGGAGCAAGCACGACAGGAGGCTTCAGATCATCAGAAGCAGCTCCCCCCCCCCCTTCGACAAATGTTCGACCCCTTTACCTTCCTGACCCTCTCAGGGGGCGGGCCCGTCTGGGTCATGACTCCCAGACGCCTTCTCCTGTCGTGTGTATCTATCGAGACTTTCCCTTGTCGACTTCGCAGTGGCTGTTGTTCTCGGCCTCCAATGACAAATATAAATTGCAGAGAATATTCTTCACCTTATGATATACAACCTTTGCTAGGGCTATCCTACAGCTAACTCACTTCATACATCTTGCATAAGCCGTTGCTAATTCACCCAAATACTTTAATATATTGACGTATTTCAGATTGGTTCCAGTCACTGTATTCATGTATTTGAGAATATACAATTTTGTTTTGTAACAACCATTAATTCTATCCCTATGTTATTCAGACTAAGCCCCTTGTTTACCCTAGGATTATGCTAAGAATATCATTCTCGGGGTCCATATTTAATTTGTTAAAAAATCCGTATAATGTTTTATATCTCATTTCATCTCATCTTGTTCCTTTTGTACCTTGCGGTGTCGAAGTGAAGTATAAACAGCGGCAGAGCGCGCATTTATAGGCTTCTATGTATCGAGATTCCCATGCACCCTGTAATTCCCTCTGTCCATTGCTCATGTTTTATATCTGATCTTCTTAAATCGAACGCGGATGCTTTACCTATTATCAAATCCCCTCCCATTCAGACCCCCACTCAATTCCAGACCCCCCCCCCCCCACCCCCTTTTCTTCCCATACCTTTGATAAACATCATATACTTTTCTACAGAGAACCAAAGCCTTTTTGTTTTGTCAAGTATTAAGCTCATGGAAGTTGTCTGGCCTACACTATTTAAACTTTCAAACAATCAGTGTTCACGCTTGGACAGCCCACAGAATCGGTTACAAACAGAAAAGCTTAGAATGGCGCCATTCCCCAGAGCCTGAACACATTAAAGACACAATTGAACACATCAAAGACACAGTCATTAACAGAAATGACTGACAGAGCTCCACTGTTTTGTTTTTAATTAAATCCTGGGTTTCTCTGTCTTCACTAACCAATTCAATTACTGGCCGGTTTGAAACAACAACATCAGATCAAGTTGCACAGATTAGTTACCCGAAACGATCTTCAGATCAGGCGTTACAGATAATAACACACGTAATCTGCACCCGAGTTTGGCAGTCTGTGGTTATTTACTTAATCATTTCATTTGTGCAGTATCGATCTGCTGGCTGCTATGTTACCGCTGGTGTCTGCCTTTCTCACTGCTGTCCTTTCAGACCTTGTTTTCTCTATCGTTACTAGGTGTTATTTATCATCTCTTGATAGCCATTTTTCGTTGCAAATTACTTGTTCGTGTTAAAACATTTTTAGCCCATATCTGTAAGTATTGACGTAAGCGTATTATATTCCTACCTGTTTAATTACTTAGGATGTAATTATATTTTTTTCTGCTATTCAATCACCCCCTGCTCTCTCCCCCATTATCCTTTTTTGTGTACACTGTATATTTTATTTTTGGTAAAACTTGGACATGCAAATACAGCATGTATGTATGTATGCGTGTAAGTGTATTATACATGTCTGTCTGTCTGTCTGTCTGCCTGCCTGCCTGCCTGCCTGCCTGCCTGCCTGTCTGTCTGTCTGTCTGTCTGTCTGTCTGTCTGTCTCTCTTCTGTCAGTCTGTCTGTGGGTGGGTAGGTAGGTAGGTGGGTGGGTACGTACGTTGGCAGGACAGGAAAGCAGGCAGTATGTATTATTAGCTTATTTATTTATATGTGTATATGTATTTGTATGCGTGTGTATGTGTATTTGTATGCGTGTGTATGTGTATGTATATGTGATTCTTTCTGTCTAACTGGGTGGATGTATGTCCGTCTATATGTCCGTCTGTATTTCTATCCATCCATCCATCCATCCATCGCTCAATCGATCGATCGATCGATCGATCGATCCATCCATCCATCCATCCATTCATCCATCCATGCATCTGTCTGTCTGTCTGTCTGTCTGTCTGTCTGTCTGTCGGTCGGTCGGTCGGTCGGTCGGTGGAAGGGTGGATGGGTGGGTCGATCGGTCGGTCGGTTGGGCGGTGGGTCGGTCGGTAGGTCGGTGGGTCTGTCGGTCGGTGGGTCGGTCGGTCGGTGGTTGGGTCGGTCGGTCGGCCGGTCGGTCGGTGGGTCGGTCTGTGGGTCGGTAGGTGGGTCGGTCGGTCATGGGTCGGTGGGTCGTCGGTGGGTCGGTCGGTGGGTCAGTCGGTGGGTCGGTCGGTCAGTGGGTTGGTGGGTCGGTCGGTGGGTCGGTCGATGGGTCGGTCGGTGGGTCGGTCGGTCAATTGGTGGTTCGGTGGGTCGGTCGGTCGGGTCGGTGGGTCGGTGGGTCAGTGGGTTGGTCAGTCGGTCAGTGGGTCGGCCGGTCGGTCGATCGGTCGGTCGGTCGGCCTGTCGTTCGGTCGGTCGGTCAGTCGGTTGGTCGGTCTCCATCCCTTGCTCCCTCCATTCGTCCGTCCGCCAGCCCGTCTATCTGTCTTTCTTTCTGTCTGTTCATCTTTCTGTCTGTCAGTCCGTCTGCTCGTCTGTTCATCTGTATGTCCGTCCGTTAGTCGGTCGGTTAAGTCGATCGGTCAGTCTGTCTTGCTGTCTGTCTGTCTGTATGTCTGGTTTGTGTAAATAAAATGTCTGCCACAAATGTATTGTGTATTTGCCAACGGTGCATCCTTTATCACAGAAAACTTCAAGAATAGGAAACAGTTATGTCGAAAAAGTTTCGAAGGTCGTCAAATAATCTCGAAACAACTTCAAGAAAAACAAACATAATTTCCTAAATTAATGGTTGCGGTCATTTTGTTATTTATTTTGTTTCCTTATCCACGAATACACGGCAGCACCCCAGTCTATGTTCATCTTGAAGACACACGACAGCACCCCAGTCAATGTTCATCTTGAGGACACACGACAGCACCCCAGTCAATGTTCATCTTGAGAACACACGACAGAGCACCCCAGTCAATGTTCATCTTGAGGACACAAGTGTTAGTATAAAGAGCAACAACAACACGAGCAAAATATCTGCATTAAAATAAATGAATCTAATTGCATGCCCTGTATAGGACGTTGCATTCAACCGCAATATATTCTGGCTGTTTGTGATTACTCTTATTTTTTTACTTTCAGTAGTTTACCATTGCCGGTCCCTGTATCGAAGGTTTTGCAGACGCGGTTAGAAATCCCGTATACAAGCGTTCGAAACAAAGCTGCGCGCGATTTGGCAGCAAACCGCGTTGCCTTGGTTTCGCGTTGGTATCGGTGCCGGTCGTTCAGAAAGCAATGGCAAACTACTGAACGTAAACTTGCCAAGAGATCACAGCGGCAGAAATGCTGGAGTTGACTGCGATATTCTGTAAAAAGAATATGCAAAAAAAAAAAGGTTGCCATTGATTGACCGACTATCAAATCATAGAAACCAACGCAATGCGGTCTGCTTCCAAATGACCTGCGGCTAATTTCAGTCTGTCGGGGGCGGGGGGGGGGGGGGGGGGGGGGAAAGGCAAACTACGAGAGTGCCTCAAATGAAAACCTTAAAAGTGTGATACAAATTACAATAATCACGCCATTGTTTTGCAACCTGTGAATATTGTTGTTACTGATATCAAGAGCGTTTAAGGACATGACATCATGGCGCAGAAGAAATCGGTTACGTCTTAAGTACAGTTTAAAGATTGTCGCTCCAATTTTGAAATGCACCAAAGAGGAACAGCGTTCTGTTATCCATTTTTTTTTATCAGGGAAGGGGTGAAACCTATAGAAGTTCATCGACGAATGAAGGTCTAGTATGGTGATGCATGCCTGTCATTCCAGCAAGTTTATGAGTGGAGTAGGAAGGCCCAGTATGGTGAGGCATGCCTGTCATTCCAGCAAGTTTATGAGTGGAGTAGGAAGGCCCAGTATGGTGAGGCATGCCTGTCATTCCAGCAAGTTTATGAGTGGAGTAGGAAGGTCCAGTATGGTGAGGCATGCCTGTCAGTCCAGCAAGTGTATGAGTGGAGTAGGAAGGTCCAGTATGGTGAGGCATGGCTGTCAGTCCAGCAAGTGTATGAGTGGAGTAGGAAGGTCCAGTATGGTGAGGCATGGCTGTCAGTCCAGCAATTTTATGAGTGGAGTAGGAAGGTCCAGTATGGTGAGGCATGGCTGTCAGTCCAGCAAGTGTATGAGTGGAGTAGGAAGTTTCAAAACGGCGTGACTTTTGGGACAAGAGTCAATGCAGCCATTGAAGGCCTCGTACAGGACAACCGCCTATTTACTGTGAGTGACATTGCCCTACATCTTGACTGCCATGACCCTGATGACGTCATGGCATAATTAAGCCATTGCCCAGGTCAGAAAGTAGAGGTTATGGTTGTGTTCAGCAAGGGGACACCAGAACCTGAAAAGTGGGTACTTTTCACGCAACGTGAAAACGTTGCGACACACTTCCCAAGTGACAGGAAGTGGAGTCTGAACAGGCAGTGTGCGTTGATCCATCGTCCAGTATGGACATGGTGAGATGTATCTTGAGTTAAGGCCAAAATTTGTGTCACTCTCTTAAATAGTGATGTAGTTGTATTGTAAATTGATCGTGGAATAAGTGGTTGTGTTTTTGATAATGTCGATATCCGTCTGTGCAGAACATTATATGTATAAACTTATAAACAATGTCCGAGTTAAATTCTGTTTAAGTTTACTCCTGTTCGAGTTAACCAGTGTTCGAGTTGGTGTAATGTGGAAAGTATTGCAGAGTAACCATCAGCAAGTCATATGCTGAGAGATGGCCATGGTGCCGACTGCACAAGAAGTACATACAGTCATTACCCCTATGAAGGAGGGCGCACTAGACAGAGTTATTATCATAGATGCCGCATGCTGGCAATGAACTTGAAAGTCGTACTCAACAAACGATTATCAAAAGAGCAGGCAAACTATGGCATTGACATCAGTGAAGGTTCAGCACAACACATCTCTCGTGTTGTGCTACAGTATTGCAAAGTGTCTGCAAGGTGGGTGCCACGGCAGCTGACTCCAGAATTGAAACAGCGACGCACTGATGCCTGTCAAGAACATTTGCAGTGCTTTGAAGCAGAAGGTGATGGCTTCCTACCAAGAATTGTTACTCGAAATGAAACCTGGGTTTACTACCACGATCCGAAAACGCATCAAACATCTGCAGGGAAGGTTATGCTGACTCTCTTTTGTAATTAACGAGACGCTATTTTAGAGGATTACATGCCAAGAGGGAAAACTGTCACTAGTGATACGTATACAGATCTTCTCAGGCATCATCTTCTACCCGCAATTAAATCCAACCGACGTGGACTTCTGAGTGAAGGTGTCCTTTTGCAATATGGCAATTCTCACCCCATACTGTCCGTGCAAAGGTTGAAACCATCATAGACCTCTACTTTCAATATGTACCACATCCCCGGTATTCGTCAGACCTCGCCCCAAGTGATTTCCGCCTGTTTAGACAACTCAAAGAGTCACTGGGAGGACCGTTTTTTTTCCGTTCGATGAAGAATTGCTGCAGGTCGTGCATGATTGGTTACATACGCGACCATAGAATTGTATTCTTCAGGAATCCAAGCACATCAGTGGCGCTGGAGGACTTGCGTTGAATACAATTGTGACTACATCGAAAAATGATACATTTGTTCTTTACTTTTTCAGAATATATTTACCAATAAAAGTCATTTAAGGTTTTTATTTGAAACTCCCTTGTATATGACATGATGTGTGTATTTGCACGCCTCCGGCTGTGTGTTTACGCACTCTTCGTGACAATAGTAAAGAAACATAATTAACAATTACGTTACGATGCAATCACATGTTGAAGGCGGATACCACAATGTGAGAACCGTTAGTCCAGACCCAGACTTGGTCTCGCGTGCCCGAGTTTATACAAGACATGATTATCTCCCGCCATTAATAATGGCGACATGTGTTGTCTTTGCACTTGACTGTTTACTTTCTTCTCGTCAGCCTGGTTAATGGACATGAAAATATCCAGCTTCCTTCAGCCACGGTAGAGTTTGAGTTTGTTGTCGGAACAGGGACAGCAGATGAAAAGCATCCGTCTGTTCTATTAATACATCTGAAAACCAAATGTTTGCTGATATCTAATCCTGGAAAAAGTGCATACACGGTCATGTGAACACCATATTTCTCTTGCATTGTTATTAGTACCTGCAGAGTCTCAAACAGCAGCAACAAAAGTAGTAATTGTTATAATAGTTTGGTAGTGGTAGTGTTAATACCAGCAGCAACAGAGGCAACAGTAGCATTAGTATAAAACGTAGAAGACATAGTAGGAGTAGTAGTAGTAGCAGTAGTAGTAGTAGTAGTAGTAGTAGTAGTAGTAGTAGTAGTAGTAGTAGTAGTAGTAGTAGTAGTAGTAGTAGTAGTCGCAGTTGTAGTAGTAGTAGTAGTAGTAGTAGTAGTAGTAGTAGTAGTAGTAGTGGTGGTGGTGGTGGTGGTGGTGGTAGCAGCAGCAGCAACAGTAGTAGTAGTAGTAGTAGTAGTAGTAGTAGTAGTAGTAGTAGTAGTAGTAGTAGTAGTAGTAGTAGTATCTTGTCTTGGCTGCCTTCACATGCCGGTGATACGACTGACGGTGATACGACTTTCTGGATAATGAAAAGTAGTAATTGTTATAATAGTTTGGTAGTGGTAGTGTTAATACCAGCAGCAACAGAGCAACAGTAGCATTAGTATAAAACGTAGAAGACATAGTAGGAGTAGTAGTAGTAGCAGTAGTAGTAGTAGTAGTAGTAGTAGTAGTAGTAGTAGTAGTAGTAGTAGTAGTAGTAGTCGCAGTTGTAGTAGTAGTAGTAGTAGTAGTAGTAGTAGTAGTAGTAGTAGTAGTAGTAGTAGTAGTAGTAGTAGTGGTGGTGGTGGTGGTGGTGGTGGTGGTAGCAGCAGCAGCAACAGTAGTAGTAGTAGTAGTAGTAGTAGTAGTAGTAGTAGTAGTAGTAGTAGTAGTAGTATCTTGTCTTGGCTGCCTTCACATGCCGGTGATACGACTGACGGTGATACGACTTTCTGGATAATGAACCCGGGACTGTCAAACTGCAGTCAAGCCCAGCATTTTTGGCTGTTCGTGACTCCTTAGCAAGTAGTTAAGTAGTTTGCCATTGCTTTCTGAACAACCGGCACCCGTATCATTTCATAAAAAAATGACGGTAGCGGTCTGCTGCCAAATCGCCGACAGCTGTGATTCAAACGCGGTATGCGGGATTACAAACTGCGTTCGAAATGCCTACGCCACGGAGCTTAGACAAGGGAGAAATAGGAAATATCAGATAACAGATAGGATAGGATAGAAACGTTTGCTTTAGACCAGTGGTTCTCAACCTTTTTTGGCCCGTGCCCCCCTTCACCATATTTTCAGAACGTCATTCCCCCCTTTCATATTTCCTACCTAAAAATCCCCCCGCCCCTACACAGTATACGTAAATATGGAAGGTAAATATGTTAAAACAGGTCTAGATATCCACATAAAACGTGATTTGTGGGTCTACTTACTTTATAAAATGAATTTTAGAAGGATGAGACGTACATAACTGTAAAGTATGAAGGGAAAAGCGATATCAAGTAATCGGTTCTTGTATTAACGCGATCTTGAAATGATCTTCATCCCCCCCCCCCCCTGGGAACCCTAAAATTCCCCCCTGGGAGGGGGGGGGGAATTCCTACTCCGGTTGAGAATCACTGCTTTAGACCATAGAGAAGTAGAAAATGTCTTATAAAGAGAGGGTTCGATAGCCCAGGCTGTCAATGCTTATTTAAGACAAGAGAGAAGTAGACAGTATCAGATAGAGAGTTGGAGAGTCCTGGCTGTCAATGCTTATTTAAGACAAGAGAGAAGTAGACAGTATCAGATAGAGAGTTGGAGAGTCCTGGCTGTCAATGCTTATTTAAGACAAGAGAGAAGTAGACAGTATCAGATAGAGAGTTGGAGAGTCCTGGCTGTCAATGAGACAGAGACAAGAGAGAAGTAGACAGTATCAGATAGAGAGTTGGGGAGTCCTGGCTGTCAATGCTTATTTAAGACAAGAGAGAAGTAGACAGTATCAGATAGAGAGTTGGAGAGTCCTGGCTGTCAATGCTTATTTAAGACAAGAGAGAAGTAGACAGTATCAGATAGAGAGTTGGAGAGTCCTGGCTGTCAATGCTTATTTAAGACAAGAGAGAAGTAGACAGTATCAGATAGAGAGTTGGAGAGTCCTGGCTGTCAATGCTTATTTAAGACAAGAGAGAAGTAGACAGTATCAGATAGAGAGTTGGAGAGTCCTGGCTGTCAATGCTTATTTAAGACAAGAGAGAAGTAGACAATATCAGATAGAGAGTTGGAGAGTCCTGACTGTCGATGCTTACAATAGACAAGACATAAGTAGAACATATCAGTATACAGAGTAGGTTGGAGAGTCCAGTCAATGTCACCTCTAGACAAAAGAAGCGAAGTAGCAAAAGAAAGGTAGAGGGTATTTAAAATAAACTAGCATCTGTGTGTGCATGTGCGTGACTCTGTTATGCGAGTGCCTGCAGTATGTTGACATAATTATAAGACGCGTCAGAGAGTTTAACTTCTGATGCAACCAGCAAAACTACTGTGCCGCGGGGAGGCAGAAATTGCAAGGAATGATGCAATATGGTGGCAGGAACTAGCGTGTGATGCAACGAAGTCTCGGAACTTGCACGTAGACAACTGATGCAATGATGAAACAGCGGTGATATATATTATTCCTGCAAGTCCTGCCGAACTGGTCATTGTGCTGGCCATTACGCCACCTTGGCTCCCAATGCTTGGGTAGATGACCGTTACAGTTCAGCCCGGTAAACCGACCATACTAGCACTAGTACAATGTCAGTAATAACTGTGAAGTGGTAAGGGGAGAACGAACACACATAAGTGTGATATTCACACCTAATTACGCAGTGTTTCGTTATAATTAAAATAAGAATTAGTTGATATTTACATAATATGATGAGTCAGTTTTTGCTTTAGGGTGATCCAGGCCCCATCAGTACCCCTGTGCCTATTAGTCTATGAGAGACAGGCGTCTAGCATTAAGGGCCCACTGCGCCTTTAGGTGCGTTAAGGGGCTCTATAACTTTACCTTTTGGTTTAACCCAAGAGAAGCGAAGCACCAAAAATCAAGACGCGTGCTCCGAAGGTCGTGTGTTCGATTCTGAATTCCTTCATTCTGTTCATGAGTGTATTTCTCTCGGAGACTACGCAGGTCGTATTCTTTGCAACGGTTTCGGCAGACCACTCTGCGGAAAGAGACCGAGCCCCCTGGAATTAAACCGGATGCAACGATGTCGATACTATTGCCTGTAAACACACTGTCAACCTTTATATCAAGCACTGTATGTGTCCGTATATTTGTGATAGCTTTATACGGCTTTGTAGATGTTTATAGCCATGGATGTTTCATACTTAAATCTGGGTCTGTTAAATACATGTGTCTGTGTTGTGTTGGAACTAATATCCATGTAGGTGTGATATTTAAGTCTTTGGATATTTATATCTGTACAGATGGGATATTGAAGTCTGTAGATGTTAGATATTTATATATGGACAGGTTGGACATTGAAGTGTCGAAGTAGAATATTTATATCTGGTAGGTTTCATACTGAAGTCTGTCAATGGTGGATATTTATATCTGGTAGGATTCATATTGAAGTTTGTGGATGTTGGGTGTTTATATCTGGTGAGGTTGGATATTGAAGTATGTGGATGTTGAATATTTTTATCTGGAATGACTGGATATTGAAGTCTGTGAATATTGGATATTTATATCTAGACAGGTTGGATGTTGGAGTATGTGGATGTTGAATATGTTTATACCTATATCTGTGAATGTTTGATTTGTAAAATGTGTGTAAATAAATGACCCCCAAAACTATCTGTAATAGTCAGGAATGAAAAACATAGAAAATAAAATACACTCATATAATTTTTGCAATATTATATAATTTGAAAACGAGATAGAAAATGGAAGGTATAATATCGAAGTGAAATGATTTTAAAATACAATTTTGAATTTCAGCCGAGAACTCAATGAAACTGATCAACAGTGTCTGGGTGGTTTTTGTTTTTCCCTCTTGTCTCTTGATCTCATTCAAAAATGTTAATATTCCAAGTATGTGAGTGATGGGGTGCGTATACGATGGGGTACATGTATGATGTGGTACATGTATGATGTGGTACATGTATGATGTGTAACATGTATGATGTGTTACATGTATTATATGGTACATGTATGATGTGTTACATGTATTATATTGTATATGTATGATGTGGTACATGTATGATGTGGTACATGTATTATATTGTACATGGATGATGTGGTACATGTATGATGTGGTACATGTATTATATGGTACATGTATGATGTGTTACATGTATTATATTGTACATGTATGATGTGGTACATGTATGATGTGGTACATGTATTATATTGTACATGTATGATATGGTACATGTATGATGTGGTACATGTATGATGTGGTACATGCATTATGTGGTACATGTATTATATTGTACA